>WEIS01067181.1:0-33904 GCA_013389965.1 Todus mexicanus | reverse complement strand
TGTGTGTGTGTGTATGTGTGTGGGTGCACATCCATTGCCAGAACTAAAATAGATTTCAAAATACTTCTGCATTGCCAAACAAAGCTGGAAGATGGTCTGGTAATTATATGTGCATTCCAAGTAGACTACACACAGTGGGGGGTTTCAAGCATCCATATAAATTATACCAATCAGCACAGAAAGAAGGAAAAGCAGCACCGAGGACATCAAATATGACACTTTGCTAGAACTGATACATGTAAGTACTAAATCACGGCAAAACGGTGTCTTATAAAACAGGGACTAAAATGTCATCCTAAAGTGAGCTCCATCTACAGCTTTGCTGCCTCTGTAAATGCAGACGATTATCCTAATGACGTATTCTGCACAAACATGATAAATCACAGAGTTTAAAGACCCCATGGAATGCGAATACATGTGGAGATTTTCTTCCGGAGGAAAACACGGATTTCAAATGGAGTGCCACATATTGCACAGATTTTTTTTTTTTATAATTGTGTGGTTAAACAGGAAAGTCGAATGGCTTTTGGGGTGCAATAAGAAAATGGGTTTGTTAAACCTCAATGCAACCAGCACATGGGATATGGTGGTTCTGGAGTGCCTGACCTACATGCCAGGGAAGCCAGCACGACAATGTTTTGTTAGGAAATCTCCAGTCATAGTGCCTTGGGACAAGGGAATTAGAAAAAGAATTAGGATAATCTTTCCAGGCAGAAGATTTAAAGTCTGCTACAGTTATTCTCGATCGATCCCCAAAAGATTGCCAAGAAGTGTGTATCTTAAAACCGAGGCTAATTAGAAGGTTTTAAGACACTTATAAAATACCTTCTGCTTGGTTTGTAAGGGAAACCATTTAGACTAGGGGTATAGAGAACAAAACAGTCATAAAATGTTATTTGTAGCTTCTATTATATTACCATTACAGTATATTTTCACCAGCATAGTTACACACCTAACATAAAACCATTTAATGAAATGTTTGAACTTTGCAGAGACCTAGTGGTAACCTTCTTACTTTCAGCAACAGGGATGACATTTGTTGGTTGCTGCAATGCAAACAACAATAATTACCCATTGAGATGCTAATGGGGATGAAAATTAATATTTAGTGCTGCTGTCTGTTCATGACCATGCACACAAATATACAGAATCCAGGATTAGTAATTTAAAAGGTTTTTTTTGCTTGGGTTTTCAGAGTTCTTTTTTCCTGCATGGGATGCTTTTTTAGTTGACATCAGAAGCAGGGACTGCTAAAATGAACGCACACAGGCAGGCTCAATTCTGCGAACCGGAGAACTCAATGTTCTTTTCATTCGTGTAAGAATGGAACAACCTTTACAAAATTTTCATGATCAATTTGCAATCTATGCATTACGGCTGGTTTAAAACATGTATTTGGAATATGCTGCTTCTAAATGCAAGCTGTGGTGTTGTCTGAACATTTTTAGCCTGTAAAGATGGCTAATCTCGCCTGACCAAATTGCATGACCTTTAACTATTCCTGAAAGGGGAGCTAGTAAAAGTCCATCCCAGACAATTACTCAAGATGTCAATATGAAAGGTGAAAAATAATAAAAATGTTCCCTCATTTTTTCACACCTTTACTCCCTTTTTCTGTTCTTTGCACTTTCCTCTTTGTTGCTCGCTTCTCTGGATTTCATTAGTGAGCCACGGGCTTCTGCTTTTCAACTTTGGCATCAAAATTTGAGTTTTGTGGGATGGTTCTAAGTCTTTGGTATTCATGCTACATAAAATATCACTTACACCAACCAGATGTGACAAAACATTCAGAAATGACACAGGCTGCGCCAAGAATTGATTTGTGTGGGGGGTTTTGCAGATGATTTATTCTATTTTCTGTTTGTTTTCTTGCAATGGCTCACAGAAATAGCTTTCTTAAGGCTTCTGTAAATGAAAAATAAAGGTTTAGGTAAACAGAATTAGGCTAGATCACAATGCAATTACAACGCCCCATTTCCAGCAAGCGAAGAGGGTGCAAACAGCAGGTCTGACTTGACTTTCCATTTGAAAGCTCAGCTACTCTGATGTCTTTATGTCTCTTTTTTTACATGTTTTCTCATGATAATTTAGGATTAGCAGCTTTGAGAATCAAAACCGAGAACAAAGTTTCTTGAGCTTAAATTTAATTCTGGCTTGATTCTGATCCAATGCCTTTGTACGTTCGCCAACTGTGCCATAAAACATCACTGAGTGGAGGATCACTGAGTGATCTTTGAGGTCTTGCAGGTTTTTTCTCACTGAAAAATGAGAAAAAAGATTAAGAATTACATAGTCAAATATTTTGAAATGTGCTGAGGCTAAGAGTTTAATATTACAGGATTTATCCCTTCTCAGATCCACTAAAGAGATTGTGTTTTAATACCGAATCACTGAAATCACCTGGTATAGGAGAGGGACTGGGTCAACTCTTGGTCATGAAATAGCGATGAGATTGACAAGCATTATTGTAACGTGCCAGTGACTGGCAGCTTTGCCAGCTTTGCTTTAGAGATCCCTGGAGTAAGAAAGAAAAAGCCCATCAAACACTAAAAATACAGAATGCGAGATACTAGTCAACTCAAACGTAACAATTTACTGATCACCTGAATCATAACCATAAATTCTGGGGCAAACCGCTTCTCCCTCTTGATCCAGAACACTGGTATGTCCTGACTCCCTCATTCCCTCCCACTTTATGGTTATTTCCTATGATGTCTCCCAGGGGTGGTATCAGCATTAGAAATGTCACTGCGGGCAACAGTTTACTCCACTCGCACAGTAAAATACTCCTTGTAGAGTGTCTGTGTGCAAATAATGAGGGTGCAGTAAATTCCCACTGTCTTCCCGCACGATCCCGTTTGATCCGTGCTAAGCTTTTAGCCACACTACAGAAAATAAATACTCTGAACAGCCATCCCTCCCCCTTTGAGCAATGACCAACCTGCTACAAGACATGGACAAAGCTGGAAAGGGTAGGTAGATAAACTGGAAGAAGGTTGATTTCGAGCAGATATTCAGAAGAAATTCTTTACAGTGTGTGTGGTGAGACACCGGCACAGGTTGCCCGGGGAAGCTGTGGATGCTCCAACACTGGAAGTGTTCAATATCAGGTTGGATGGGGTTTGGAGCAACCTGGTCTAGTGGGAGGTGCCCCTGCCTATGACAGGGGGTTTGGAACTTGATGATCTTTAAGGTCCCTTCCAGTCCAAACCATTCTATGATTCTATGAAAGCTGCTCCCTCTGCAGCCTCTCCAGACATTCAGCTGTACTAATGCCTCTGCACACTCCCAAGAGCACCACTCTCTGCCTCCAAGTATACCCCGCAGTGTTACATCCAAGCTGGGGATGGGTTATAACAAATATGAGACAAGTTGATCTTGGAGCAGCTGGAGACAGGAGGGAGATTCAAGCAGGAGCTGGGAGTCTATCTGGAGAAACCTATTTCAAGTTGGATCAAGGATAAGTCTGTTCCCAGTGGTCATGCACTGTAGCTCACCCTGTAGCACAGAAGGGGAAAAAAGCAGAACCTGCTGGATCTGTTAGCAGGAGACACTGCTGTGTGTTAGAGGAAGGCCACAACAGAGAAATGGTGAAATTCAGAAGGAACGCTAGCTTTCTATGAAAAGGATTAATGCAAGAAACCATGGGTTTAAAATAGCCTAATTGACCCGAGCATAATGTAGTTCACAGTCACATGGTGAAAGTCAGGCAGTATTTGAATGTCTCCTCATCATTTAATATAACATTTCTAGTAATAGAATATTTAAATGCTGTTTTATCAAAATCTCATCACTCAAGTGTAGGAGCCTTTTCCATTGCTGGAGCATACAGTGTTATAAATTCATGAAGGTCGTAATTATGAGCAGCTTCAGCGCTGCAAATGTGTTTGGCAAAGATATTATGCCCTTTCTAAACAAGATCTGAGTGACTACAGCACACGCTCAGAGTTACAGGGGTCTGCTTTTCATGTGCCTTGCAAACAGCAGACTGTTCTCTCTTCAGAGATCCCCACTTGGACAGAAATGTCCCATAGCCAAGAGGTCACCCCGAAACCACCACTACCCCAATGAGCAGACACAGAGGAACACTCCTTTCTTACAAAACCAGAGAAGTAGCATGTTCAAATCCTTATTTAATTCTGCCATTTCACATAAGTCAGGCAAGCGATCACTTTCCAGGATACAAAGACTGATCACTCTTTAGCTCAACCTTTCTTTGTGGTGCCAGGATCGTGCAACACTGCTCAGAGCTGGACATCTGAGCGCTACCTGAAATACTGCAAACCTGAAATACCGCTTGTTACACATCCCACAGTGGCTGAGTCTGCTCACATGTTGGAACTGATGGAAATATCAAGTGCACATGATGGGACACGCTTTTCTCTCTTTTACACCCTAAAAAAGATTCAGTTTGGGCAGTTGAGCTGCTCTGCATTTCCATGATCAGAAAGGAGATGAAACTTCTGTGGCAGTTTTATCCAGGGTTGGCTCTGAGCAGAAGGCTGCTGCGTGGGGAAGCCGGTCTGTGAGGCTGTGACAAAAACAACTCTGCTCCCTCTGGCCTCATTTAGCTATTTTTAAGCCCTGGAAAACCAGTCTGGCTGCTGCCACTGTTACCAGAGAAAAGAAAAAAACCCAACATAATTGCAAAATGGTAGTGCCAAAGCCCAGGGCAAACGTTTCTATGCACATCCATCTTTCCCTGCAGGAACATAGCTTAGTACCTCCTGGGCTCTTCATCCTCTTCACTGCTCCATCCCTCCTCCTGCAGCGGGAGCAACCAGCCACTTCCAATTCACCCAGTGCTGGCAACCTTAAGCTGGCTCTGGCTCACCCTGCTCCCTAAAGGAGGTAGCAGATACTTGTTTAGGAAAGAAAAAAATGCTTATGAGTTTTATTCCTTAGCCAAAACTGAAATTATTTTCCAATAGGATGAACTGTCCTTCCGTAGAGGAACATGACCAAGAGGCTGAAGTCATCTGCATAAAATTTAGAGGCAAATCAGCAGCAGAGCCAAGATTACATTGAGATTAAGATTATACATTTTATACAGCCCTGGCCAGGCGAGTCAGCCAGCGGCTCTCCTACTAAGTATTCCCTCGGGGAATGTCACTGGGGAGCCTCTCAAAGCTGCTATTTGACAGACTCCAGTGCAAACAATAAATCCTCCCATTTCATCTGGTGAGCAAAGCTTTGCCCCTCTGCACGTTGTTTTTACGCTATGCAATTTCCACACTACAGCACAACTTGGTGCCCAGCTCTCATCAAACCAAAATGTACCATTGACTGTACTGTACCAGTGCGTATCACAAACAACAACACTTCATTTCATGCTCAGGCAACCGAGTTCACCCATCAGTTACACACTTAAAACAGCCCCTGTATTTGGGGGTACACCAGAACAAAAAACCACAAGTCCACACGTTAGCTTAGAAGTTAACGTCCACTATTAAGTGTTACACAGCACAGTAAAATATCTTCTTAAACACGTTTACTTTACTAAATGTTCCCTTCGGTTCAATAAGAACATCGGTTTTAAACAATCTGAATGGCAAATTCTAACAATTTTCCACTTCGACAACTGCTCTAAGACTACTGAAATCACTGACAATTCTCAAATGAGCGAACCAGAGTCGGACTGGATCCTAACTGGGTACTTAATATGAATTGTCTCACGGTTATCAGAAGGAACTGTTTTTATTTTAAAAGGCTCACTGCTAAATAAACCAGCTATGGTAGGATTTGACTGATTTTCCTACTAAAATACTGTAGTAAGCTTGCTATGGTGCAGTGTCAGAGGTGACCGCCCTTCCCATTCAGATCTTAACTTCTGCACGCAAGTGCTAGGAATATAGCTTTTCTATTTCTACTGTCAATGGTAAAATCTGTCATGAAACACAATAAGAAATGGCATTCAAGATAAGAAGATCTGCAGAAGTAAAAGGCAGCATACACAAAAGCTACCGTACTGTTTTTTTCCTCCACGGTCATGACTTCTAGGTTGCTTTCCAGCAGGATATATCCTTAAAAGCCTTTTGTTCACTTGCTTTATTCTCTTCTTACGTGCAAACATTTAACAAGAATCAAAGCCAACCAGCCACACAAAGAACACAGCCAAAACTCTTAGATGCAAATAAAGGTTTGAGATACATATTTTTTTCAATAATCAAAGCAAGCTTCTCAGGACTAAAGTAAAAATTCTAGAAGGAAAAAACCTAAACCTTTGGTATCTATCTATAA
Organism: Todus mexicanus; assembly: GCA_013389965.1. NCBI lineage: Eukaryota > Metazoa > Chordata > Aves > Coraciiformes > Todidae > Todus > Todus mexicanus. The sequence goes on along the minus strand of WEIS01067181.1, from coordinate 27,664 downwards.
ACGATGGGCAAGGGGACACAGGCTGACAAGTAAATATTGAATTATACAGAGCCCATGGTTAATATTTATGTTCACGCTCTAGATAGTCTAATATAATTGATCAGATCCGCACCTTAGGACGAAATTACGAACATGCTTTTCACAATTGGTCTCTCTGCTGAAAGATGAGGTTATGTGAAATGAAAATATTACATAGCTACAGCATTTTGCCTATCCTTTGGAAAAGGGTCCACAGGATTGAGCTCTTTGGTCACATTTCACCAGAGAGAGAAGAAAATTCAAACTAACAAAAAAATCCCCAAACAACATGACCTTTTTGATTAAAAAAAAAAATAAAAAAAATAAATGGATGCTTTCATCCAATTCAGCTTCCCCAAAGTAAAGACGTGTGAAGTGTTTTATTTCGTTCCCGTTACGAAAGAAACACAAATTCAGAAGCTTGGGAAACTCTTGCTGTGGTGGATGGAATCAAGAATGCAGAGAGGCAATAACACACCATAAGGAACCTGTTCCATGGGGAACTGGTTTAGCATTCAGAAGGGGCTGTGCACACAGACCAGGGCACGTCCCTGGGTGATTTCCGAATCATTTGTGCTGGGATTGGGTGTGCATTTTGGACAGGCACACTCCCAAAGACGGATAGAAAACTGTGTCATGGGATGAAATTATTCAGGAGGGACTAAGAAAGGTGGAGAAGGTCTCTAACCCTTCCTTTGTAAACCACTACCTCCAGCCAGCACTAAGCACAACCGTGGCAATTTTATTATTACATTGAAGTGGCTTTTGGAAGGCTTTTGTATTTATAAACTTACTAGAAGAAAAATTCCAAAGAAGGAAGTGCAAGTTGTTAAACTAACAAGACAAAAACCAACATAACGCACTGAGCTTTAGAAGCTGAAATCAATCGAAGCCTTTCCATTGACTTCAGTGAGAGCTGGATCAGGATTTAAAGAGATTACAATTCTGAAGTTCATCTCTGTTGCAGTTCAGAGTTTTTCTTTTGTTTCACATCACATTAAAGATTCAGCACCTCTTTCCCTAGCACTCTGAAATATAGTATGATGTATAAGAGAACAGAAAACAGAACTAAAGAGGGGGGGGAAAAAAAGACAACCCTCCTACATCTCATTAAGATCTGAAGTTTGTCCTTAATGTGCCTATGAACTCAAAATGAGTGTCTAAATGGAGACATTTTTTTCTGCTACAGGGTAAAGTGATTATAAATGTCTCTTTGTGCAAAAGCTTAGTGGTATTTTATGCAGCTGGCACTGCAGAGTTTGAAACAAATCCAAGAAAACAGATTGTATCTTTAAGGTTAGAAATCAAACTTTCCATTGCTGGAGTGCACATTTCCTGGTAACGGGCTCAGCTCCGACACCAGAAGCTATGCAAACGGGATCTCCGCTGCTACGTTAAGTGAAGTGTATTGCTGTCTTTATTCCCTATGGCCTTTTTATCTCTTCATTCCGCTCCCAAACTATCATTAAATGGACATTATAAAGTAATTCTTTGCAGTTTTTCATTTTGTGCATTCCTTACCATTTTTTTTCCCTAATACCCCTTCAGAACTCTGCCAGGCATCTTTGCTTTAGGCTTCGCACCCTACATGTTCCTATAGACCTGCAAATACCACAAGGAGCCTTTGTCAGGCAGCAAAAGCAGCACCTTTAGTTTACAGGTCGAAATATCCCATGCTGCTAAACCTTAGCTACAATAAACCTCATGTAAGAATAGAGAAAGCTCTCATCCATGTTCCACAAGGCTTTGGAGGCATTTCAATGCCAAGCACATGTTTTGTATACCTTCTTTCTAGTTGATTGAATTACAAAAGCTTAATAAACTCTGTATGACCATACGGCGAAATCCCACCTTGTCTTCACTGCTAAATCCTGCTAGGGCTTGGGAGAGGGGACTGGTCTTAGGATTCCTGGGAGGTTAGTATGGTGGGGCATGGTAGGAACAGCACTGGGCTCCTGGATGGAGCAGCCCTGGGAACAAGGAGCTCACTCTCCAACCCTCGAGAAATCTGTACTCCAACCATTTGGTGATACGCAAGTTAAAAGCAGCCTCTTGAGGTTCATTTGACTCCCACGCAGTTGGGGAAGCCATGAAGTGGTCTGCTCTCTCTGTGATGAACTACCCAACGACTGGCAGCTGTGTTCTAATTTGAGCTCCTGACTAGTCCTAATGAATAACCCTCATGTACAGCACGGGCTATGGAGGAAGGATTGGTCTCCTATTTCTAGCTAGAGGCAGATGAGGTAAAAAAAAATATCCTATTTTGGGCTACAATTGCCATTTGATCTTCCACAAGCAGCTCCGCTTCTAATAAAACTCCACACTCAATTGTGCTCAGTGGGGACACTGCAGTGGAGAGCGGAGGGCATGGAAGATGCAGGCTTGGAGAATGGCAAATGAGTCTGCGAACCAGCTGGATTTATGACCCACAGTTTGATCCAAAGTGGTTTGTGGCCAGTAATTCCTGCCGATACTGTACAGTACCGGCTTTTAGCTCGCTCCGTACTACTCCTGCAGATGAGGGGCATCTATTCTTTCCAAGATCTGTGATTGTTGCCTTGAAACTTTGTCGGTGCTGTCCTCCCACCTCTAGAACCTGATCAGGTGTATCAAGCACAGGTACAAAGCGCATCTTCTGCTTAGGCACATATAGCGGGGGGAGATGATAGTCTTGGAACACTCCGCCATTAGTATTCCTTACATACTTGTAATCATCTGGGTTCAGAGTGTGTCAGGGTAATACACAGCTCTGTGACTAATATCCTCGGAGCCGACGGGAGCAGCTCTGTGATGAGGGTCTGACTCAGCACAGGTACCAGAGCTGGCTGCACAGCACCCAGCCCGAACCTGCGGGATGCACTCGCGGTAGTGTCCGTGCAGGGCACTGACCTCAGCACATCATACCCCCTAACTTACTTCGTATACTCAAGTTTCCCTGGAAAGCACTAAGGGGAAAAACCAAACAGATTACATGGGAAGTTTACCCACTTGGCCTACGACACGGGAAAGGCAAGAGCAAATATACTGTATCTGCCTGCTGGCGTAATTCGGAACCTCAATCTCTCATCACAGATACCTGCTCAAACACGACCTTGACTCGGTCCCTGGCAGCCGTGCCACTAATAACTGATAAACAAACAGGCATATTTACTTGATGTTTACCTTCCTCTCTTCCTCTGCTTCACAGGCTAATGCAGCAGAACCAGGCTCCCCGATTAGTTCTGCCGGCTGCAGTAACCCTCTGGCCCTCGTTAAAGAAAAGCATTTCCAGAAACTGTATCCATTTCGTTTTCTATCGTCAGTCCTTTGTAAAAGTTGGATTGAAAGCACCTTGGTGGTAAATTTACCTCTCCCAGAGGTAAAATGCAAAAAGCAGAGAACGATGCTCAGCGGCTGAGAGAGGAAGCGATAAAAGGACGGAGAGAGAGAGAACAGAGGATGAAATGTTGCCTTTAAGAAAAGATGCTGGGGATAAATATTGAGATTCTTCATTTTCAAAGAGGTGTCTTTGATTTCTCTTCTGTTTCAATGAAATAAACAGCACTAAGTCCCAAAAGCAATGGCATGAATTAGCCCACTATCAGTTGGCAATCAGAGACGGTCCCGTACTTACTGATGGTGGGAGCTTCACTGAACCTACTAATATATCTCAAGTATCTGGATCTTCCTCCTGTCAATTCACTAATTGCATAAACTGATATTTTTAAAAAAGAGAAAAAAAAGGGAAAGAGTTCTGGGGGGTAGCAAAGATTAAAGGCAGACTGTCAGTTTGACTCTGCCTGGTTTGTATTTTCACTCCAGTGAGTGGAGTGTGTATAAATAATACCTTTGATTGCTTCAAAGATGGGGCTGGTGTCACGACGGCATTTGAATCACGGCACTTTCTCTTTGTATCACTCCTGTCAGTCAGGAACAATATAGAAGTTTTTTTTTTTTGGTTAAAGAAGCCTTTAATTTCACATAGTAATTACCTATTTGATCAGACAAAAGGTGCTGTGAATGAAAGTCATTTACTTGTTTGATGTGCCTGAGACTGAGTGTCACTACAGCTGCGAGACTGTCAGAGAAAACACTAGTGGCTGATTAGATAAGTAGTCCTGTGCAGAAAAAAAGGGTGAAAATGGAACAGGGATAGAAAAAAAAAGTAAAAGTCAAGTTCTACATGATTTATATACAAGGAAAATGGGCATTCCCTCAGAATACAATTAATGTAATTATCGGAAGATGCAACTCCTCGACAGCTTCACTGAGGTCAATTTTCCAGCCACCGGGTTAAATGCCCTCTTCTCTGCCTCCACTTCATCAGACAAGGCCGATTTACAAAGCAACTAATGATCTGCTTGAAACTTGCTGAACACCTGCTGCTGTGTCACTGGCTCATTCACACAGCGATGGAAATCACACTACAAGGACAGGAAGAAGTATCATCTGCTTCAGCCAATCTACTACTATTCAGATGAAAGTTTTGTGTTTGCAATCAGAGATGTTGTCTCCTTGCCAAGAACAGCCTTTCGGTACCTTCTGGGTCACAGCGGTATTTCCAGGACACTGTGGGGATGACTTCAGCTTGGAGAGTCTTGCTGGCTTCCCCCAGAGAATTATATCAAAAATGTGGAAATTCGTGAGGCTTACCAGGACTTCTGACTCACCCAGACCTAAGCCCCAAGAACCCTCTTCACAGTCTCAGTTTTGGCTCTAGCACTGACCCAGCCACAGATGAGAGAGGGACTCAGATCTTGCTTTCAGATCTGGTGCCCTACCCCAAACACAGTTGTTTGCCTCCCAGTATCCAGGTTGGGCTCATTCTGATCACAATGATCAGGATTTTAGAGAGGGAAGGACCATTTTCCACATGGGAAACTGATGAACTAGAATCTGCAGGATGAATTCATCCTTCTGATCTTCTCGACTTATCGCTTACTCAACAGCAATGGAATCAAAGGAGCATACATGAAGCACAGGACTGGTGGCTTCAGCTCCCCAAAAGCTGTCCCTTCTCTCTGCTTTCCTCTCCCCATCCTCCATGGAAGCAGCAAATGAGGGGATGGCAATTTCCAGCAGTTTGTTACTGGTAAGCGTGAAGCAGGAGCAGCTTGGGAGGCAGGCTCCCTCACCCATGCTAGCTGTTGGCCGCTCTACACTAGCTGGGTTAGTGCTGCACATGTTTAAAACATTAACTGGAAATATTTTATTCCGTTGGATAACGTATCAAACAACACAGCAATGAAATTTTCAAGGGCTTAGAAACTGTGCCTGGAGGTGCTTGAGAGGACTTGTGGATTCCTCCAGCAGTATGCTGCTCGAGAGCTGCAGCATAGCCCAAGAAAACCCCAGGATGATTTATTTTTTCCCCTCCATGTCTTGAAAGTGACTCGACACAGGTGACTCATGTAGCACAGAAGTTGAACACCTTGGTTTCTCTTTCTACACACTCTCAAGAAAGGCAGAAGGGAGAAAACAAAAAACCACCCCTCAGCCAGCTGACAATTTAATACTGTTTAGTGCTTCCCAAATGTGGAATGCTGCTGGTGTGATGTGTGTAGTGCCATGGGAAGGCTGGAGCGCTCATGGAAGAGTCCTTGTAGCCTCAATGAGGGCAATCTGTGTCTACTCCTATCCTACTTCTGGCCAGTATTGCCCAAAGCACTCATCTGTCTTACACCATCTGAGGTGTCCCCAGTGCCTTGAGCCCGTATATTGCTCTTTGGGTGGTGAATCTGTTGAACAAAGGGGCCTCTGCACTGATGAGCATCTATCTCCTCAGACGGCCTGTTCCCAACCTCAGCAGGGCATTGCTTTAGAGGAGCTGCTGCTTCACCATCTCCTAAGGAACTGCTCTAGAGCTGCAGACACCGTCACACAGCAAAGCTGACACCACAGGAGCAACAGTTCTCTAAAAAAAGCAAACAGACCCCTTACTTCTCTCTAAAGCCTGCTCTCAAAATCTAATTTCACAGCATGCTCAGTTACTGCGTTGGAATTACTTGCCTTCTTATTTTAATAGCATAAAAAGGAACACTCAAAATTCAATGGACAACACAATGGAAAAAACTGCACTGCATGAAGAACTAGGTTACAGAAGTTACATCACCATTTGAATCAGATGTAATATGCATCAACCTGGAGAGCCTGTATATAGAATTAAAGAAATCATTTAATTTTCAAGTAATATTTTATTCAATGCATCCCTCAGTACATGTAACTGCTAAATGAAATGCACTGCATGCTCTACAAACACACCACCACCTTGTAAATGAAATACCCATGATATTAAAACTGATATAACATTTATTAAAACCATTATGCAAAGAACAAGGTTGGATCCTTCAACTGCTGAAGGCAAGCGTGAGTCCTGGCCTCTCAGATGTGCACGCACTAAGCAGCTCGTGGCTCTGAAACAGCAAGCGGAAAAGTCTTTTCTGAAGATGAGAGATCATTCAGGTGGAAAAACCTCCACCTCTTCCACCCCGAGAGGAGTAAGAAGCCATGCTGGCCCATTGGGCAGAGCTGTGCAGGAGGAGAGGTCCTGTAGGCTCAGAGGAGCATCATTACTGCCCTGGTGCAGGGCACCAAGGTCTCTGCTTTGTTCCACATGAGGTCACTGTAAGAGCATGTTAAATCCTCCACAAAGCTGAGCTATTTGGCCTGATATTGTTTCTTCCCTCTAGACTAATAGTAAAGTTTAACATGTTTCAGGATCAGACCGTGACCTGTTTTCTCAGGAAGGCAGAGGCTGGAGTCCAGGGAGGGTTTGGTCTCTCACCCTTACAGATCTGCCGTGATGGTCAGGGGATATATCAATCCCCAGAGCAAAAGAAATGGAAGAAATCATTTCTTTGAGATTCCCAAAGTGGGTAAGGAAGGGCTGAGCAGAGGCTGAGTGCCGTAGGGAAAACCGTGCTGGACCCAGAAGGGTGATGCTACCTCCTCCAGGGCGGGTCTGCAGTGAGGGATGTGGACCGTGCTTCTGCTTCCTGGTAGACAATTCCTGCTGATTATTCTCGCCATGTGTTTTCAAGGAATTTGGCAAGTTTTTGAATGCAGCCACCTTTCCCATCTTCTCCTTTTCAAAATCAAGCATTGTACTACTAATTAATCTGTAGGGGATAGGTCTGACTGCTTTAAAAGCACAGCTCCATTGTGAATGCTTCAAGCATATTTTTAAAGGAAAATCTCAGAATTTTACTTTATACTATTACTTCATTCTAGCCTCTGACATTTTTAGCTCTGCACAAAGGATGCCTCTCTGCAGAACGCAAGCAGTTCAGCCGAGCTACACATTATAAAACCCTTCTATTTGTCACTGCCTTCAAGCCTCTTCAAAACGAATTCTGGTTAGGATATGTGAATGTAAAATGCTCTTGTTTCCTAATGAAGCGCTTTGAAATGCGCTGTAGGAGAAGCTTGATTTTACCCTTCCACAGACACAAAGAGGAGTCCTTGCCTTTAAATGTTCTATCCTGAAAGATGAATTCACAGAAACCACATAGAGCTCAGGCTGCCAAAAAGGGAAATACACATTTCCTTCCCCGTTCCTTTCAACAAATCTCAGTCTAGAACAGAAAGAAATGAAGCATACATTCAGCAGAAAAGGATTAAAGGAAATATGAGGGGAAAATCCTTTTAAATACTAATATCCACTGAAATTAATCTCCAATCGCATCACAACAGAGACAGGTCCTTGACAAAAAGAAAAAAAAAAGCACCTAAATATACTCCATGCTGGCAGCCCTACATCTTTCGTCAACCAACGTTACAGAAATCTTTACGTACCTATACATACTTACCGACCACAACCCCAGCGTAAGCTGAGATTTTGCTACATAGGTACTAGAAGCTGTACTCCACTTGGTTATCAGAAAAAGCTAAGCAGATGCCAACCCTATCACGGTCACTCTCAAAACCAAGGTAAGCCTGGCACCACCACATTAGTTCTAAACTGGTTAGGGACCTGATGAGGCTCTGGAGAGGTTTCACACTGGGATTTGCACCAGTTAATGTACACAGCTGGCAGTGGCTGAAGTGGGAAGGCGTGCATCCTGTGGTGAAGCTTGCTTGCTGTGCAGCTCCTGTCTGAAAAATGCCGTGCTTGTGTTGGAGCTGCCCGTCTGGCTTGCTATCATATGCTGGATCGTCTGTGCTGCTCTGGCAGGGAGCTGCCAAAAGTTTGCACATGTTGGTGCCAACTTCATATCACTTCATACAACCCCACCCAGGACCAGTCCCTGGTATCAGCGATGCTCACGTGGCAATCCAGCGAGGCAGAACAGGCTGATGTCCAACACCGCTGCTTCTCAACTACTCTGACTTAAAACCAAACGAGCGTTTCCTATTTCTAAGCAAAACCAAGCAATTGAGTGAAAACATCTCATTTGAGAACACAAGTCCGAATTTGAACACTGCATGCATAAAAGTATTACATTTTTTGACTTTCAAATACTTGAGCATTGGGAAATCATACTGCAGAAAATGAGCCTGGACTGCATTTCCCCATAGCACCATCATTAGCTGCTCACTTTCCCGAGTCACACGCGATGTCCAGAAATGCTGGAGACTTTCTCGTCAGACTTTTTCTAATCCGATCAAGGGAACACCATGACATTTCATATGGCAACACACTGATTAAAGCTCTCCCACACTTCATTAAGTAAACAGGTATAGCTGCTAATTAATGAATTAAAGTGGAGAAAGAAACTGTTGACAAGACTGGAAACTGGGCCCAAACCCTCCCCTGAGTAATGTTAAATCGAATGAACTAAGTGCTTGCCGGCAGGTGCAGCTTTAACACCTGCTGAAGAAAGTGGATTTTTTTTTTTCCATATTCACATTTTTCCTTCCTGATCCCCACTTACTAAATTCTAAAGTAATATTGCTTTACTGCCACGCTGCTGCTGTCATTATGCATGCACAACAGCTCTCCACATCAGGCATGCAAGCAAGGAGTTAAGGGTCAAACAGCACCTCTCCAAACAGGGCACGTATCTGAGCGGTGCCGTCTTCTCCTAACCTCCTGCCATCCAAACACAGCAACATGTTCAAAACACAGCGAAGCCGTGAATGCGGCAAGCTGTTCGAACACGGCTTGGCTGCAGAGAAATTTTAAGGAAATTAAAGACGGTTTGGATTCAAGTAGAGTTTTCAGTGTACAGGAGGTAGTGGGACAAAGTTATGAGCCTGTATGGAAATCTTTGGGAGGCAGTAGGGAATACACGGTCCTACGCAAGCAGAGAAGTGTTGAAAAGCAAAGCATGGAAAAGTGAAACCATGCTGGTTGGAATAAAGAAAAATTAATGTCGCTTAATCATACTGCAGGTTGCCTAGTTTTTATATGACGATATTAGAATTTAGTTTGGCAGTATCGTTTTTACACATGAGGAGGATTTCAGATGTGCAATTAAAGCTTTATTGCCAACATCAAAATCAGCACAGATTGCCTACTACTAGACTTTGAAAATAGTAAGCACTTTACTCTTTACTCTTACCAAGAGGGAAGTGGTTACACTTTCAATGCATATAGTTTGGAAACCTGGGGTTGAATGAATGTGAGTTGAATGATTGAATGTGAGAATTACCAACTTCAGGAGCACAACCCAACTTTATTCTCAATAAAGCTATCCAGAAAGTGGGCTTGCTCTCCATCTGCAGAAAATTAATGAAGAACAAAACCTACATAAAAATTAGTATCTTAATTTCAGCCAAAATAGTTAAGATTTTGCATAGCAGGCCTTTGTTCAGTATGAAAAATACAATGCTGATGGCAATATGGAATACAAACACTCAAGTTTCAGTTTGGCCAAATTTGATTTGTAAAACTAGATTTCGTAGAAACATCTCTCAGCTCTGCTTTCAAGTTACCACTGGCAACATCTTAACTCCAGAGCAAGTGCAAAGAAGGCCAGGTGAGGGGATTACACTGGGGGATTTGGGAGACTCTGTGCAGTTCTCAAAAATACCCTGGATTCCCTTTCTGACTTTTGCAGGTCATTTATCCTCTCTCAGAATCATTTGCACCTGCAATTCAACTGTGAATTGCAAGCCGGAGACCATGTACTACTAAATATCTGAGCAGAAAAGCCAGGTAGCTAAAGTTACAGACTCAGCCACAACTCAATTTGCAAGTGAGAACTGGAGCTGCAGGAAGAGAGGCTGAACCTCAACCTTGCTGGATAATTTACTGCATAATTTCTATCAGTTCCTCTTTTTAGATTTTACCAGGTGTCGCCCATAATTCAGCCGCAATTGGCTTTGTGTACTTGTATTATGAATACGCCACGCGCCGTTTACTACTCAAGAGCAGCGCTAGCAACTTGGATTTATACAACATTTTAGCATATCTAGCGCTTCAAAGAGCTTAACAAAAGGAGATAACTCACCAGGACGGCGAGGCAACCTATCCATTACAAAATAAATAAATCAGCTTTAAGTTCAGACTTCAAAAGAGAAGCAGTAGATGCCCCATGAAAATCTCTGTAGGCACAGGCTTCCACGGAGCAAGAGCCGAGTGGCTGCTGCGGCAGCATCCTTAGGTGACACATCATGGTCCTCGCCCAGTGTAGATTAATGAACAGTGGGAATGGAAATGCGAGTAATTAGGTAAAGGTTAAAATGTTCACACTGTGTGAGAATGATACATAAAAGGATACAACCGCTGAAAATCGCTGCAGCGATGAAGAATTTTTTATTTTTTTTTTTCCCCCCCCAGAAACTAAATTCCAACTGGCAATATATTAAACACAAGACAAAAGAAAACCTCGGAGTAAAAAACCAACGCAAAATAGCTAGTGAAAACCAGTCGGCTCTGCTGCATGGAGGCACTATATCCATTGCAAACTACAGTGCTATGCTGAACCTAAGGCTATTTGAAAAACAAATCGAGGAAAACATGCAGATGTGACAAATGCCAAAATTGCTCTCTGAAAATTATTTTTAAAAAATAAATTATCAGATATTTTTCGATATGAAGAGTTTGTGTGCAAAGCAGCATTTGCCTCTTGAAACTCTCCTAACGTAGCTCTAATCCAGACTAAGGAACAGGGCCACATTTTCAAGGCAGGCATTCAGTACAACTAGTTATCCCAGCATCACAAACACTCGAGTGACCAGCTCTGCATCAATCTAACTGGTCATTTGCATGTTCTCTGGCCAAGTATCCCCTCCCTCCTCACACAGCCTTTGTGCAAAATTCACATCCAAGTTTTCACGAGAGTTTGCACGCAAAATCTGGAAAATTTGGTCTCAGTTGCCCTTACTCTTTTTAAACCTCTTCCTCTCCCCCAAAAAGAAAAGGGCATTTATTATTTATTACTTGCATGCTGAAGAAACTAAAACATGCCAGGAAGAATTATTTCCAGGAATCTACAAGGGGTCTGTCTTTCATAGGTTAAGGGTGGTCCAACTTCTGCACTTCAGAGGGACATGCTTGCCAAGGCATCTCTCTGCTGAGCACCTGCATTAGGGCAGGCTCCATGAAGCTACAGCTACAGAGGTCCATAGATTTGGGTCCCAGCAGCCACCTTCTGCTGCAGATCAAGTCAGTTGTAGCTGCCAACTCACACCTTGGAGGACTATCAGTCCTGCTGTTCACAGGACAGACTTTCCTCCCTTTGCAGCTGGCACAGAGACCAAAAACCTTGGTGAATAAATGGAAAATTCTCCTTTACACCCCAAGGGTCAGGAGACCTTTCTGTTGCTTCAGAGCAGGCACTTCAAGAACAACAGCAATAGCCCCAGGCTCATTTGTCTTTAGCTAGTGCCTGACACGCATCTCAAGGGTCTCTGCTCTGGACAGGTTGGGAAATCATTTGTTTTAATCCATTTTAAAGTACATTTAAAAACAGAGAGACAATAAAATTACCCAATACCGATATCCTCTAAGCTGCCAGGTCAAAGCCCCAGCTTCGATCTCTCTCAGCAGGTCAAGACCTTCCTGCTACAGGAAAGACAATAAAGTCATGGATCCTCAGAGACCTCAAGTGCCAACCCTCCAACTCCTAGCGATTTCTCCTGTCAGATCTGTACTGGTGGACCAGTCCTGTCCCCTCCATGACTAATAGTTACAGCTCATGATGATCTTGCACAGCCATGTGCCAACAGGGTCTTCTCCATTTACCGTGGCTGTCTCCAGATATATGATTTACACACATGATTCTTACAAATCCATCCTGGTTGAGGCACATATTTAGAAGTGGGTTTTGCTGTGGCTACAGAATTCACTAACAACTTGTTAACACACCAAGTGAGATCACTACCTGCGAATTGTACCAGATTTCCCATCTTCACATTACTTCACCCTCCAAAATTCAGCAGTCATGGTCTGCTACCCATGAACTGCTTTTAGCAACGCGATGTAAGGAAGGATCTTCCTGTAACTAACAGAAAAGTAACATACGGAGGAGTGATGGCCCTTCTTCAGGCAAGTACATTGACATAATATCCTAGATTGGAAAAGACCTCTAAGATCATCTTTTTTTGACTATTACTTTCATATACTTGTCTGAGATTACATGCTTTATCCTAAAATTTTATTTGTATACACGCACAGAGTTAACTTCCACTTTCATAACAATTACTATTTGCAAACCACTAGTCTTGAACATATAAACCAGCATATAAAGATTTTTCCCCATAGATAATATCAACATTGTGTCAGAGAACATCTAAAAGGAGAGCAGATTCTGGAGAACACGAGCCATCCCCACCTGTCCAAGGGATTCTGTCAGCAACTGGTTTCCTAATCATCACAAATTCATTTTCCATTTGCTTGCTGCAATTACGCTATTGAAACCTGCAGGTCTGCTGTTTTTTTCCCCCCTCTTCCCTTACTCTAAATGGAATTCATTTTTAATGCCTGCTGCAGAAGGCCAATATGATACAAAAACCCCAAACATTTCACTACTCATGCACTCTTATTCATAATATCACATCAAATTGCTGAAGTAGTACCATATGGCGCTTGAGCACCAAGCCAGAACAAGTTGTTCAGCTTGTCATAATCTCAAAAGCTGCATGAAACTTAAATAATTTCTCTATGAAGTGGAAGATCTTTGGGTTTAATATAACTCATCAGAAATGGATTCTGCATTTTCTTCCTATTATTCCCCATGTTTTCTCCGATTCACGTACTATTTTCCAGTGCAAGCTATCAGTATAAGTGGCTACAACTATGGGGCTGGAAGGTTCTAAAAGCATCCTGTCCATGCTTGCTTCTTGATCTCTCATCATCAAACTGAATGGATAAACATCCTTCTCAATCAGACAGATTTATAATAATAAATAAAAAAAGCTCAACCAGAAAGACTGAATGAAAAAGATTTCATTAATCTCCCACACTTTTATTCAACCCCTAAAATCAATATCCTCAGTTGTAAGATGTCCACACTCCCACCCACGCTTATCCTGTAAGAAAATACTGCTGCCTTTCAAGAAAACCAGAGTGATGGCATTTAGACGGTACATAAGCCCAAGGAGAGACAATGGTGGGAATGTTCAGGGTTTCATCACGGACTGCTCTGCATTTACTTTCTCAATTCCTGGAGTCACTGAAACTCTACCTGATATTTTTTATTATTATTTTTAATATTTCTTACTCTCATGCCTGAGCAGAAAGGTTTGGAGTACTGTAGGATTGGAGACTGAAGGTGTAAGACCTAGAAACAGATGAGACTTCTGAGGACCTCAGAGTTTCCAGGGATTGTGACCGACTCCTGATTTCAGCAGCGTGGGTAGCATCCAAGACGGAGAAAACACATGGGGAGATCTCCTGGGAACACGCAGCAGCAAAAATTATAACGTTAAGGCACAAGTAGCTAAGTCCTGAAATGTAGGGACAGGAGACAAGTCTAAGGGGAGCACTGGGAATGTTGAGGCATGAGGAAGGCAGGGATGTGGCTCCAGCATTGCTCTGGAGAGAAGAGCCTTACAGAACTCCTCAAAGGGCAGGCTCGTTTTAGCAGCTGCTTAATCAATTAAAGAATAAAAAGGACTGCACCAAATCAAGCAGAATTTCCTAGTCCTTCTTAGTGTATACGTTCCAGCCTCATTGACATATGGGATTAGGAAAGGCAAGAACTGGTGCCGAGAACTGCAGGATGGCACAGGCAGCACAGAGACAACGACTGTGCAGTCTTTTGCTTAAAAATAAAACAGAACTGGGACATGTCTTCTGGAGCTAGCATGTATTGGGAGTTTGCAGAAAACATTTCTATAATGGTTACATATGAGATTGTTCTTTTTTTCCTTAGCTATATGGAGAAAAAGTGACTTGTCACCAGCCCAAAGGGAAAAGCACTTGGCTGCACAGGGGAAGACAGGACTTGTAACATCTGTGGNGGAAGGCCATTCCCACTTGCTGTTTTTCTTTATCCTAAGGGCCTATCTCCTGAGACAGCAGAGAAGAAATGGAAAACGGTCCTAAGCTACAAAGATTCACACTTTAAAGGCATCTGGGCATGAGGCAGGATTTGCTAAGGCACCCAGGTATCCAACTCCTACTGGCCCCCAAGGGAATCTAAATCAACGCAGATTAATTCTTTTTCTGTGATAGATCCTCCCCCGCACATCGCCCGAGGTAGGGATGTAGCTCCCATCGCTGCGCTGCTCCCGACACAAAGAGCTACAGAAACATGTTCATCTTCAGAAATGCCCCACGAGGCTCGGCAGCATCCTACCCCATCCTTGAGATGGGTGTAATGGGTAATGCAGACTGAAGTCAGGCAGGATGAGTCCACATGGTGTTCACAAGCTCTGCTGCTGCTCGGGCCAGCTGGATGTTCCCTACCCCTGACCTCAGCAGCTCCCTTCTGTAGCTCTTAATAAATACAGCATCTCCAATAATTAAGACTTTTTTAAAATATCTGGACACGAAAACAAGAAAACAGAATAGAATATGCAATAGAGACTGCTTTGACATGTCCTTGTTGTAGGTCTTCTGTCATAGAATCATTAAGGTTGGAAATGACCTTCATGATCACCAAGTCCAACTGTCTACTAAACATTATCGTAACCATTAAATTATGCCCTGTCAGCACAGCCTCAAGGAAATATTACAAGCAGTCCCAGAAATACCGAGTCAGCCTCAGTGGCTCACTTACTGGCATCGAGAGCTCAGACAACACAACATTTTAGGTTACTTTAAATGATGTGTTGAAAGCACCTTATCCCAGTGAAGAAAAAAAGAAATGAAAAAGCTGCTGTGTGCAATTAGCAGCTCCCTTTGATGAATCCTTTCCAATGCTACCACCTTTTTGCAAATGCTTCTCTTCCTGAAGAACAATCTTGATGGAGCAAACACGGGCAGAACTTCAGAACAGGATTACAAGAGAGCAGATGAATTGTGAGTGACAGCACCCATTAACCCAGGCCAGAAAACTCTCCCTAGTCTGCATTAACTCCTGAAATGCCTGACACAGTTATAGTCAAAACCAATGCTAAGGCAAACTCAAGTTTCCCTTACTTCTTAAGATCATACCATTCAGCATTTATTCTCTTCTCTTCTCTCAACAATATCCACACTCAGTGCTCAGTACTTATGAATACCCTCTATCCAATTAATACCCCATTAAGCCGCCCGCCTGCAGTGACTTTATCCTCAGACCACTGTATGGTAGCTTTTAACTCCATAATACCCTGGCATTATTACCATATTAGACTACAAGGGATTGATCCAAAGCTCGCGGAGGTTAATGAGGGCTCATTAAACTTTGAATTAGGCCCTAACTGCTCGGCAAACATGAAGCGAAGTGAAACAGCACGTGTCAGATAAGAAAGTCAGAAGGCGTAGTAAACTTTCAGGCAAAATATTGAACGTCGCTCGCGACAAAGGCAGGCGATAACAGGGAATGCGCGCGGAGAGCAGCCGTGGGAGAGAACGATGGTTCTGTTACGTCCGATATCAAGCAGAACAGATTTGTGCCGATATAAATAGATATTGCCTGCTCTGACTCCGATAGGATTTTGTCTTCGTATGGTTAGACATAGCATAATATTGACATTATGGCTCTCCTTTGGATTTTAGTTTTGAATTTCAGCTGGAGAGCATGATACTAGAGACTTGAAATCAGTAGGACTCCTTCCCTAATTACTGATTAATCAAGAACTAAGGTTGCTTACATAAAGAGTCATGGGGAGAAGGAGGAAGTCTCATTAAGAACAAGAGGCTTTAAAAAAAAAATAATAAAAAAATGAAGGGAGTGGGACATTTAGCAACTGGATGGATACAGAAAGAGAAGAAAGAGCTGATTTCCTAATAGCATGTTATACCTGAATGCTAAATTTTGCATTCATGTCTAATTAAAAAATTATAAGAAAACATTTTAATACTTGCAGATACCACGGGTTATAGTGTAAAAGGAGTAAGGAAAAGTTTTTTTTTTTTCTTTTAAAGACTTCAGAAATACATATATGTCGTGTCATTCTGTCCCTTAGGTGCTCAAATGGCACAGCAGCTGTTTCATAAATTTTGAATTGCCTTTTCTTTCAGCACACAAAAATCTACGCCATAAACATAACACTGTCTGAAAAAAAAATATTCGGTAAACCCAGATAGTTGTTGGAAATGCTTCCTCCGATATTTAAATTCCTCTCTTAACAGGAGTTTCCCTGCAAAAACAGATGCTAACGAATAGTATTTTTGCCATCAAGCTGAATGTGAATGCTTTGGTGCAGCATTTTCTTTTTTCCACAGAGACATTAGAGGGTGTATTTCTCATCACTGAAAGAAAACTGCCACCTTGCTTCTCAATTCGTTGCTTCCAAATAATAACTACTATAATCTTCCGTAAAAAGATTTATGCTCTGATGAGGTCTGATTCTTCTCCTCTAATTTCTTTTTGTTAGATGCAGCTGAATGACATTTACTGCTAAGTAAATTATGTCATCACTCCACTGCAAACCACACCACTGAAAATGTAAGCTGGCCAAACATTTATTTTTGTTCTCCAACTCACAGAAATCTCTTCAGAGGGTTGCGGATTAACTAGCAACACTTTTGACTACAGATCCTTAATCTTAATTTCTTACCCTCTCCCTACGAATATGCTCCCTTCGAGCGATGCTACTTCAGAAATAACTGCGAACAGCTTACGGTGCCGTCAGAAATGTTGCCTTTTAGCTGCCACACTTTCCATAGAGACTTAGAAATACAGCAAATTGGCCATTTGTAGACCCATAGTAATGGGGGCACCACAGCTCTACCACTTCCCAGAGAAATTTCACTAGTAGAGGAGGCTGCTGGAGGACCATGAATTGCCACCTCCTCTAAAGGGGTGAAGCGTGGGCCCTACATCCAATCTTTTCACAACACAATGTGTGCCTTTCATTTTTTAGAGATAAACAACAAGACCGCGTGGCTTTTCTCCTTCCTTGAAGTGCCCTACTTTTTACAACAATAAAATTAGCTTCTTTGCTTAAATAAATGTTAGAGCTCACTAAGCCTTGAAGCACAAATCGAACAAATAAGTCAACTGCAAAACAGCCTGAAAGGGCTATAAACGCAAGCACAGATGCAAAAACCTCCTTAGGTCATATAATATTTTGATTAAAATGAGTAGAGATCATAAGTGAAAAAAAAAGGAGTCAAGAAGGTGAACTGTTCCAGTGATGCCTTCCAGCACTATGGCATCTAAGGGGCTGTTAATACTTCCACTAGTATCTTCTGGGTTTAGGGGTTCTTAACTCAAGCCACAGAGGCTTAGTCCTGGTCTCCAAAACTTGATCCTCAGAGTGGAATTGCTCAGGTAAAGCTTTGCAAGGGGAAAGCACACCTGGGTGGTTCACTATGACAAGGCTGAATACTCTGCATTACTTTTTTCCCAGCTGTATTCTTATACATATATACATCCCAGAAATCATGCACAGGCAAGAAAGAAACCCCTTAGATGTGTTACACAGAAGCTTCCTAATCCAACATCTTACTAGAATAGTACTCAACACCAAAGTCTCATCCTCCAGCTGCCATGTCCCCACTTGCCCACCTACATCCAAGAACAATTAGCAATGAAACACAACCCCAGGCAGTGCAGGGCCTCACCAGGGCCATGAAAGGCTGGGTGCATGCTCAGCAACCCAACACCAATACAAAATGACACCCCAAGCCAGATCAAATCCTCACATTCACTCCACTGGTTTGTTCTCTTTCACAGAGGACACTTAGGCCTTGGTCAGAGCAGCTTTCTTTGCATGACACTGTAAAAACTCACTCACCTTTAAGTCCAGCACATCTTCTTTACCCTTAATGAAGCACAAACAGGCCCTGCTCTTCCTAGAGGCTTTTCCCACAGAGAACCCACAGCCAGAGCTAGCTGCAGTCAAACTCTTCATTTTGCTAAGAGAAAGACAAAACCTGCTACACCTAGACCCAAACCTTCTACAGCTGGGGCCAAACCCCCACCCCTCGTAAAGGGTGAGCTCCCTCCACCCAGCTGCTTCAGGGACTTTTAGAGGCTACATGAGTTGCAGCTGGTTCATGAAAGGAGAAGAAATTCAACTCTCTTTACCTAGTACCAAAAATATGAAACCAAGGTTTACTGGTTGGCTTTTCAGGACAGGCTTCTGGTTTGGTGTCTGTCAGGAGAAAAGGAACATGCCTGCATGAGATACATAAAGGCTTGGATTCATGTGTACATCTGGAAGTGTGGTCTCTATACACTTGCACTACATGTAGAATAAAATCAGGAATCTAAGAGAAACTATAAGCATAGCCAAAGAGGTTGGTGTTGCATGATGCTGGATGCTCAGTCTTAATCCAGCGAGGCACTATACGTGTCCTTAGGTTCCAGTCACTGATTACACTCAGAACAGCCACTGGAGCTACTTAAAGGCTCAAATTTAGGCACGTACTTAAAATCTCTGCTGAACAAGGGCCAAAATGTTCAGTACCATCTGCAGATACCCAAACTGCCTTGGGCAAAATGTTTCCCTTAATATAATCCAAGGTTCTGTTTGTTTGCTTTTAAGTTGTCTTAACTGTTCGAATAGGAGGAAAATGTCCTTTAAATTAAGGAAATTAGCAACAAATACAAATGTGATTTAAAATATGGTAATTTTAAAAAATATGGTAAGAGTTACAGGAAAGGACAAATTGCAAAGCAACGGGGCCTTTAATGAAACTGTAGTAAACTGCTGCACATCTACTCTTTGCTGCCCCATCATCCAACTACAGCTTACTCCTCTCAGCAGTCTGCATTAAAAGACAGCTGAGAAAGGATTTAGATGGTGACACCTTTATCGCTGCAAATCTCAGCAGTTATAAATAAAACAATTAACTGCAGCAGTGAGAGCTTAAAATTAGCCCAAGAGTAAATTCTCTAAAATCTTAAAAGCTGACATCTGAAATTCCAGGGTGCTGAATTTAATTCCTCAGCGGCGCAGGATTCCGAGAACACAGGCAACGGTAAAGAAAGAAAAAAGTGTGGATGGGTTTTTTGCTTCCTATCTCATCCCAGCCTGATACAGTGAATTTCAGCATCAGCCTAGCTGTCAAGGTTCTACCTGCACCATCATTCTGCAAATCCAGACTCACACCCACATGGCACCACTATGTCTTCGGGACTCCATTTCAACTCATTGAGGAAGCCAAGTCCCACAGCAACCTATTACTAAAGTGGGTGATGAGTGTTAAATACAAACTCCTGCAGCAAAGAGGAAGATTGCGAGTTCTTTGTCTCTACTTGTGTCGTGGCTTTTTTCATTATTACTGTTTCTCTTTGGAACAGGCATGAGCACAACCAAAGCTTTTTTTCTTTCCTTTTTTTTTTTTTTTTTCCCCCTAAGTAAATTAACCCACTGTTTTTGTGTACACTCTGTCTTTACAGATTTTCAATAGCTTTTGTGAGCTGTGTGCATTAGCTCTGACTATGTCTTCCTCTACACATAATGACAGCCATACTGAGCGGCTATTACAGTTATCTCACTTTCTGGAGAGGATGGGGATGTAATGATATGTTGCAATATGTGCAATGGGGTATTACAGCTAAATACTCTTTGCAGTGATTGACGAACTAGTTTGCAGCATGCCTGGTATGTCAATTCAAGGCAAGGGGTACTTATCCTTCTGTGCTTCCCACATTTCCTGCTCCCGAGGTGAACTTGGAGATGAAAGGTAAGGGCTGGGTTGGGGTGGTGGTGGAGGAATCGATTGGAACCCAGCAGAGGAAGGGAACTGATGTTTAGTCCCTGAATCGTTGGGCACTTTGACAAAATGAGCCTGTGCATTAGCTGACCCAAGGCACAGATGCAGTATCTGAACCCTGACACAAAATCAAGTGACTGCATATAACAAAAGATTTCTGAATACTCAATAAAAACCTAAGTCCATGATGAAATTCTTCAAATAACCCAAGGACAAGCCCAGATACAGATAACCAGAGAGTGGAGCTCATGGCCATGGCAACAGCTCTGTTGGGCTCAAGTCAAGTTCAGTGTTGAACAAAGACACTCATCTTTTTTTTTTTTTTCCTTGGTTTCTTTTTTGTGAAAGAATGACAATCCTCACTTGTGCAAACGGGTTGAAAAGATCAGATCGTGTACAGAAAAATACCTGAGCAAAGACTGTAGGGATCTAACTTACAATTATTATTTAACAAGCAGCAGTTGGTGGTAGGCTCACAAATACCTGCTAGTATATCCCACTGCACTGCCTCGTGGGGATGCTGAATGACTGCAAAACAGTTTAAAACATCATATGTGAGGTCAAACCAAAGCTCTGTCATCCCAGCACCCTCTTGATCTGACCCACTGCACTTCAGATTTTTCACTGTCCTTCATCCTTCATAACTTCTCCACCTCTCATCTTTGCAAAATTGGTAGCTACAGGATGGCTTTCCTTTCTAGGAATGCATCGGCACAAATCTGGCCAGGATTTGTACCGAGAATAGGTTGGATGTACGTGGATGTCAGTTTTAAGACACCAAGGGCAAACTGCAAAGACTGATCCTGCAATAATGGCACCTGACCTTAACCTGTACTATAAACAATCAACCAAAAACGTAATATCCTGAGATTATGCTTAAACCTGAAAAAATCAGAAATATTATCAATATTATCCTGAAATTTCATGCTGATACTTCCCAACCAGGGTAGGAGCAGTCTCTCCACGAGAATCTGGTTTTGTGTTGTGTGGGAAATTAAAAACTGATTCCATTCCTTTCACGCAACTGGGACTATGTTTAATGGAAAATAATCGCTTCCAAATCACATGGCATTTTATGATTTAGCGGGGTTTTTTATTATTTAGTAGAGCTTTTTTTCCACTCGTGTTACTATTCCCAAAGCATCCCAGAAAATGGCAAATTCTCTAGGGCAGTATTTTGAGCTGAACTGGGCAATGCGAGTCCTTGGTATTTGTCTGCTAAGTGTCAATCACCTTAAAATCCCAACCTCACTCACAACAGTTCTCCTTGAGTTAGTAACAAGGCCTGGCTGGCAAAACGAAATTCTTCAGTAACACACTGACAAACTCGGAACCACAAAGCACCAAATATCCCCTCAGTCTGGATTTGAATGCATAAATAAATAAGGCTCTTGCATTTATTTCTGCTAGAAGATTGTATTATTCCATTCTGCAATTATGGGAAAATGCAGAGCGCAGGCAAGATTTAGTGTCTGAGTTTTTGCTGCAAGACTTATGTCAGTAGAAAGGCGTTTGTGCTCTTGGGAATCAAAGTGAGATTCACCCATTTGTGGCAGGTGTTTTAAGCACTCAGCCTAACAATCTACCCACGCATGGCACTACAGCAATTCAACGACTAAATTAAATCTCTGAATATTAAATTAATGATGGAAATCTAAAATATTAATATATTCTAATTGAATATTCTCCGATAAATTATCTAGGCATTCTCAGCAATTTGATTTTACTTTCATTTCTTAAGGAACTTTCAGCTGCATAAATACAGCTATTAAAGCAATTCAAAAAGGGAACATTTTCTGCTCAGACAAGAGAACTCTAAACACAAAGAATCTAAAAATTTCTTTCATATGATTGATTAAATCATAGAGCCCAAGACAGCTGAATCATTAAATGACTGCTTTCCTTCAGTCCCTCTGGCTTTAGCAAGGACAATATAAATTCCCCATGGGTCTGAATACAAGGAAATACAATATGTATAATTACAGTATAGGCTTGAATGCTGTTGTAAGAGAATTTCAAATGGAGCATTTATGCTGTAGCTGCACTTCTCAAGCCGGAGCGCTGCATGTGCGCACGCATGTAAAGCCCATAAAGCATTGGGCATCTGCTTACCTCGACCTAGATTCCCAAATGGTCTACGCTGGCGTAGCCCCACCAGCTTTGGCAGAGATGTGTGAATTTACATCAGGATCTGGCCTTCTGTGAAATGCTGGAGATTAGAATGACATCTTCATGTGCCAGGGAGAATGCAAACAAAGGAATATAGTTGGAGGAGCATATATATAATGTGGTATATGTTTAGGAACCTCCTTAAAATTGCATGTTTATATGGAATTTCAAATGGACGTGTTAAGAAAGTAGCAATGTTTTGTATTTTCCTCCCTTCATTCATTCCAAGGGTGCCAGGTCTTGGTTTGGTAAAACACACACAGGATAGATCAACACCAAAGCCAAGACTGTGGCAACATGAATGCTTAATGAATCATTTTCCTGCTAATCTTTCTTTATTTGTGGTCAGGTTGGTTTGGGGTGTGAAATTCCAGCCAAGGGCCAAGAGTTGTTGCCATCTCCTTCCTTTACCCATCTTTCAAAGACAGGCTGTGCCTCTGCAGATCAACACAACATACACAACATCCTATTTTCTCTCCACCCTCTGGGCTTGCTCCTTCTTATCTCTGACTCACCATCAAGACTAAATCACCTAATTTCTGAATTTCAGCTGGTACCAAAGATGAGATGTACTGAGAGCCAGAACTAGCAATTTTACTATATTTTTTTTTGGTGCCTAGTAAGGCAAAAGCGACACCTGCTCCCATGAAGAACGAGGAAGATCCAGGCCCATTTGTAATCAAGGCTGTCTGCATGTCTCTCAGGAAAAGTAAGGTCTGATGTCCTTTGGGAAGCATTTGCAAGGCCTTTTCTCAACAAACCTTCTCTCACCACAGACAGATGCCATCTGTCTTGCAGCTGGGAGTTAATGGATTCTGAACTGCCAATTTCACAGCAGTAAGCAACGCGGTTGATAGAGGAAACAGGAAGGATTTCCTACAACAAAACTATTTAAAACAGCCCAGAGGTGCAAGCTCAAATAGCCACGATGAGCCAAGGAAATGGCAATATTGAGGGACAGTGGTCCAAGCTGGCGGGGATTTCACAGCTCAGTGTACCTCGTGTATCTCCAACACCACGACTTTATGGAATTTTGGAAAATTGCCTCACTACACCTATTTCCCACGCCAGGATGGGCTATGGCACACTGATAGGCTACGGTGCATTGATAGGCTGTGGAGCTCTTGAGTGTGCTATCAACTTTTTTCATATTAAATCTCCAATTTCACTATGCAGCTTAACACGTGCCAAAGCCACCCAAAGAGTCCATCACCGGGTTCTCCAGGGCGTAAAGAAGTGCTCTCAGCTCCATTAACATGCACTGTGCCGCATGAAACCCAACCAATTAACGATGCCTCTGCTAAGGAGCAATGCAAGAGTCTTCAGGTATATTACATTCTGCCAACTTTCCAAACCACTTCAGGACTTTCTGATTAAATTTTCATAAAATGCATCCTTCCCTCTTAGTCCCTGTTATACACATTAGATTACTTCTAGTATCCTCATGTCTGAGACAACCAGTGCTCAGATATGAGAGAGCATGCTGTGCCTGCAGCATGCAATCAAGGCAGCTCGTAAGAGCACCACGATCCCGTCTCAGCCATCCTCAGTGGATTTTCACGCTGGTGTAATGAGAATGAACAAATTGTTTACTGTAAGAGATCTAACGGGCAAACACCACATTCTTCAGTTCCAAATTTAATAAAGGCAAGCTGAAAAAATTAAGGTCTATGCAGATCA
Source organism: Todus mexicanus (assembly GCA_013389965.1). NCBI lineage: Eukaryota > Metazoa > Chordata > Aves > Coraciiformes > Todidae > Todus > Todus mexicanus. Next base: position 3,672 of record WEIS01067181.1, on the reverse strand, counting down.
AGTCAGAGACAGGCAGCTCATCAAAGCTCTGAAAGATCCTGCAGATAAAGCTGGAAGTTTGGAGCATTCATAAAGGTGAGTGTGGTTGCAATGGCTGATAGAGGAGCCCATTATCTAAGCGTGCCATGATCAAAAGCTGGTCCTGCAGAGGACCATTAGTCTTTTAAATGAATGACTTTCATGCAGCCCAGTGAGATGGGCCAAGATTTCAGCGTTGAAAACTGACTCAAGATTCCCATTGGAAGAAGCTAGAGACTCGCATATGGATCCAAAACTGAGATTCCTTTTGAAGTTCAAAAGAAGATGAAATACAAGATTAGCTAATAGATAATTAGATAATAGATAATTAAGAATTAGCTACGCATGTAGCTAAAAAGGATGAGTCAGTGAGAAAATAGATGGCACCCGGCAAGGGCACAACTATTTAATATATTATCTTAGTTGATCAGTGTGCTGCGTGAGTCATTTGCTTGGAGAAGGAGGGGGATTTCATATTGTTTTTGTATTTTTAATAGGCATTTTTATGGACCTCATAGTTATAATAATGAGAGTACCTGACAATTAGTAATGAAATTATCCTTGCTACAGTAAAATATTTCACAGCATATAAAATATTCCTAATACAAAGGTGGAAGGAAAGCACATGGAAATTAAACCCAAGATTTTCATAAATGTTTGCAGAATAAATAAGCATATATCAATACAATTTGCTAACTGTTTTCTCAGCTCAAAGACCAAACCAAAATTTGCAAAACATTTTTTTCTACCAATAAAAATTATTTTTAGCTTATACATGTCAGCTGTTTATTTAAACCCTTTGAAGAATAAGCAAATCTTTTCAGCAGCTAAAACTAATCAGAAATTCCTGTTATTACTTTTTACGCATTATTTTTCTGAAATACATTTCTTCGTTAGTGTCGTTGATGCATATGAACAGACACGGATGTTCCTTTGAAAGAAAAAAACCCTGCAATTAACAGAAGGTTTTTTTGGGTTTTTTTTTTTTTGGCAGGGATAATGTCATGACGTCTTCTTTTTTGCTTTTCTCTTTTTTTTCTAAAAACTTTTTCATTTAATGTATTTTATCAGAATGAAACGGCTTAATGAGCAGAGAATTACAGTTGATCCCAGCTGAACCAGAGAGCGCTGTGTTTCAAGGTATGTGGCTCCCATCAAGCAGCATTCACCTTTGCTATGATTTAAACTTCATTCAGGCACAGCCTTGCTAAAAATACTGACAAGTAACTAATCAACTTCCATAAAATGGAATTTTTACCTTCACAATAGGAAGCAGGAGTAGGAGGGAACCCAGAAGATTTGCCTATGCATTTCAAATTAGTCTGACTTCTAAAAACGCAAACAGCAAGTGGTACCATGAAAATGTACTTTTTTTTTCTTACATTCGCAATTTCTTCTACTTTTTTATTTTTAATTTTCCATATTTAGATTTTTCATGCCATTCCTTCCTCTCCTTGGAGGTAACCAGAACCAAAGACAGCATAATGGAGTAACTGGTTTCCATTACTTATACTTATAAAACGTAAGCTCAAGCTTACGGGACTGAGTTCAGTGTCCAGGAATTGGCATCAGGTTTGAACGTATTTTAGACGGTAGCATGGAAAACTGTTACAGTAGGAATGGAATCTGAGCTGTAACTTCACGTGTGCACTTCTAGCTCCAGTTTGTGAGCAGATGGACACAAAAATATTCAGTGCCCAGTGAGCAAAAGCATAGGAAATCAGATCAAAACCGTTACCTAGATCTAGGAGACAGCAGAATGCTCCAGGGCAATCTGAAGATTATGTGGATGGAAATAATCAGATAGTGCTGGTCTTTGAAGATGTTGATTTGTCCTATTCTGTATAATTAAAGAGCAAAGTCTAACAGGGGAAGCTGTAACTCCTGCTAGGAATCACCCAAGCTTCACGTTCAGGGGCCAGCAAACAGGCCAGATATGGCAGATGAGGAGAAACTCAACTCGAGCCTGAAACATCAGGGGTCTCATGCTTAATCGAGTTGCACTCTTTGTACGATCTTCCCTGTCATCACGATACTTGCTGTACGTCAGGTGAAAAGGAAACCAGCCCTTTGTAAGCCATTTCTTTCTTTCCCATTCCATTTTTTACTTCAGTGTTTTCTCTAGCATCTCTATTTAAAAACTGCAATGGAATAGGTTGCTGAAAATATGGGAGCTCTGTGTTTCCATCAGCTAAGTTATCTTTCCAAGGTTACTGGTAGTTGAAGTGATGAATATCAATTCTTCTGCACCTATATAAAATTCATTATTTGTCACTTTCATTAATACTGGAGTTTTGCATTCCCAAGTCCTTCTGTTTCATCTCCAGGCTGTAGGGGGAAAAAGTGCCACAGAGATTTCAGTCCTTATAAATCAACAAATTTGCCATGGTAAGCTGGTGCCAAGCTGTCCTCTCGCTGTCTAGTCAAAGCTCAAAAGAAATCAGCGGGGAGTGAGACAGGGCAGAAGTTCATTTTGCAAGTACTCCAGTTACTTTTCACAGGATTTCAGGAATTAATCTAAATTATTAATCTGAGAAAGGAAGATACTTTTGACACATCAAGTTATTCTCCTCTTCAGACATTTCTTCCGCTTAGTAGGACAACACATTAATGAGCCACTCCATACCCAGCACTGCTGACCACACAAAGGTTCCTTGGCTTCCCTCCCTGTTTCTCTAGGACAAACATAAAAGCATTTGCGACCTCCTACTTCTTTGTTCCTTTTTGTACTTCCCTAATTGCACAAAGAAATTACACCAACAATTCACATTTACCCAATACTTGGTGAACTGAGAACATGCACCTTCAGTCACTGCAGGAGTTATTGCAAAGTTCACTGGAACTTGTGAAGGACTCGGCTAGCTCCTTTCTTCCTCCCAGTCATGGGTTGTGCGGAAGAATATCAGCTAATCAGCGTGAAACAGCTAATGATGACAACTCATTTGAATCCAGGCACTGGTTCAAGATAACTAGGTGAACTTCCTGAGAAGGGATGCCAACGACACACCGCTGCTGCTCAAAATAAATTCTGAAATTTTACAGTTGTCACCACTTTCCTCCAAGGGAAGAGTTGAAAAAGCCTGCCAGGGAGCTCTTTTTTCCATAGCTCATCTTTCTGCTGCTCCAAAACCCGAAACTAGCACTCACAAGAGGAGCAGCAACATGTATTTTGTTAACACTTATGAACACCAATAGTATATCCACCAAATGTGCCTGTCAAAGGCATCTTTCCCCTTCTTTTCCTATCATCCAATAATCATCACAAAAAACCACACGGGTAAACTTGATCTCAGAGATCATCCTTGCAAAGGAAGAAGGCAGCAGCACGCAGAGGCTGAGGGATCCATCTGCAGCGGCGGCAGGCGGCCAACCTCCTCTAGCTCCACCACGCATCTGCAGCGGGCTCGGCAAAGGAAGGGAAGGACGCGGCACCCCCTGGGCGCTGGGTGTCACCAAGCTCAGCTTTACACCTGCAGCCGTTTGCTGGATGAGAGCGCGGGCAAAGTGCCATGTTGGCAGCAACGCCGGCGTCTCTCGAGGGACTGGCTGGAAGGAGGCGATTAGGCTGCTGTTCAGCTGGGGGAGGGAAAACTGGGGCAAGTCACTTTGGAAAAGAAGCATTTCAGCAGTGTGTAAAAGGCAACTTTTTTTTTT
>WEIS01067180.1:997-11899 GCA_013389965.1 Todus mexicanus | reverse complement strand
CCCCCACCACACCGGGATTCTGTGACTGAGACCTTGAGAAGTGATCGTATGTGTGTGTTTGGACTTCTGGGTGTTATTTTCTTTTGTAGATTACGTTCATGGAGGGGGTTTTGGAAAGTGTTTTTCCCTGGAAGTGTTGAAGCCCAGGTTGGACGGGGCTTTGAGCAACCTGCTCTAGTGGGAGGTGCCCCTGCCCATCGCAGGGGGATTGGAACTAGATGATCTTGAAGGTCCCTTCCAACCCAAACCATTCCACGATTCTAAGGTGCACGTGATTCTCCCAAGTTGCAGAAAAGTCGCTGCGTCCTCATCGTAAATTTCGTCCTTTTTTTTTTTGCATGGTCTTGCTCCAGTTGGACCTTCTCCCTCCTATTTAAGGACCTCGGGGAAGCTACCGCAATATCTCTGGAGTTTTCTAGTGGGGAGCTTCGTCCTTCCTCATCCTCGCTGCTCTTCCAGGCTGAGTTTGGAGGACTCTCCCCGGGTGGTGGCGTTTGGCTGCCGGAGGGAGGGCGTGAGCCTCAGGAATCCGCCGCTTCTGCCAGAGGAGCCTCTGGAAGCAGCAGATGCTCCCGCACCTGCCAAGTCACTCGCTGGTGGTCGGCGATTGCGCTTTCAGGATGAGGTTTTGTGTATAAAAAGTCGCCCTTTTAGGTGAAATCTTCTTCACGGACACCCCCGATTTGATTCTCTGAGTTAAATATCCAAGTTTGCGTCCACGGAGCAGAAAAATAAACCGAAACAACGGATCTAGATGATCTTTCAGGTCCCTTCCAAGCTGAAACATTCGATGATTTTATGACCTCCGGCTTTTTTGGTTTAAGTCTCGAGGTTCTGTGATTCCGCCTTTCAGCCAAACGTGTCCTAGGTCGGGCTGATTTCCTCGTACTCTTTTGTAGCATCTGAAATATTAGATTGGATTTCGGGGTGGAGCAGGAACATTTGGTTTCGTTGCTTGTTGGTACCTTGGTCTTCCCTGCCACGTGCACGTGGCGCTTTGTTCTGAGGTTCTAAACGGGTCTACTCCTGAACGTGGCCGTTAAAACTTCAGCAGAACCTGTTGTTGGGGATTGGATGAACCCGTGAGGTCCACAGGTGATGTTTTGGGGGGTGGTTTCTGCTCCAAATGCGACGTGTGTTCGTAGGGGATCGAGCCATCGGTGGCTCTCAGAGCATCGTGCGCTGGGTGCGGACTCTGGATGCTCAAACTGCCGATTTACCGGCGGCGTCGAATCGCGGAATCATCGGATCGTACAATCACTGAAGCGTTGAATCATGGAATAATTGAATCACAGAATGGTTCGGGTGGGAAGGGATGTTTAAAGGTCATCTGGTCCAACCCCCCCCTGCAGGGAGCAGGGACATCCTCAACCAGAGCAGGTTGCTCAGAGCCCCCAACAACCTCCCCTGCAATGGGGACAGGGATGGGGCAGCCACCACCTCTCGGATGGGGCAACCTGGGCCAGGCTCTCCCCACCCTCAGCACCAACAACTTCTCCCTTCTCTCCACTCTCCAGCTCCCTCTGGCAGTTCCAACCCAGCCCCCTTGTCCTGTCCCCACAGGCCCTGCTCCAAAGTCTGTCCCCATCTTTCTGCCAGGCCCCTTGAAGCCCTGCAAGGCCCCCAGAAGGTCTGCGCGGAGCCTTCTCTTCTCCAGGCTCTCTCAGCTCTCTCAGGGTTGAGCCGATCTCACGAGGCGTCTCCTTCAAGCGATCACCACGTGTGTGCAACCGCCAGGAGAATTCTTAATCGTAACTCTTGAAATGCAAAGAATTTGAACCCCCTCAGGAGCAGGAATGGTCCCGGGGGCAGCGGGGGGAGGGCAGGGGAAGGGGTGACATGAGGAGCCACGGCTGGATGCTGGAGCCAGGCTCATCTTCTAGATGTGGAGAAGGTTTTTTCTGGGGGGAAAAAAAGGGATCTGGGGAGCAACCCGCTTTCCTCATTTGCTTCAATCCTCATCCTGGCAGCCTGAGTGACAGGTTTCACACCAACTGCGCCGAGCGATGGGGTTCTGTGCGATCCGAGTGATTTCTAACGGTGGAACATATGGCCGGGATTCAAGGCGGGGAGCAGGCCGTTCCCCTCCGCATTTGCCTCTGCTTTTTGTCCCCGCTTGTGTTCTCCAGGAACAATCGAGGCTTTGAGGGGGGTTTATCATAGAATCGTCATCATAGAATTATCACCATCGCTTGTTTTCGTAGCGAAATGCAGAGCTTGGGGGGTAGGGAAGGGGCTTTTCAGATGCTGCTGAGGAGCAGAAGCTCCAGCCGCCGCCTCGTTGTGGTTCCTCCCGCATCGCTGCAGACCACGGAGGGATTTTGGTGCCGGGTCAACCCTGCGTGCAGAGAACTTCTTCTCCCCGCTGCTCGGCTGGGGAAGGTGACCAGGAGAGGTGGTGGGAGGGATTCTTTTGCTCCACGAGATTTGCTGCCTCGGTGCTTCGAAGCACTCGCCGTTTCACAGCGTTAGCTCCTGGTCCTATAAATATCGCTCTGGAAGAGGGGGGGCCGTGCGGCTTCCTTGGGTTTTCTTCCTCTCAGAACAGGACCGAGAGGTCATCTGATAGCGCGGCGGGATCAGGCTCGTCGCCGTCGTCCCCAAAGGTCATCTTGTCTTACAGGCTCTAATTGCTCCCGTCGTCGCGGGGGCTTTTTTAGGCCGGGCTTGAGCAACCGCCACGGTTAAATGAAGTCGACGTCCCGGGAACAAGGAATCGCTTGTTTTCATCCCCGGGCTGGCGTGAGTCATCCCAAATCACTGGCCCTTCTCCTCCTCCTCCTCCTCCTCCTGGGTTCGTGCCGCTGTCCCCAGCCCAGCCGTGATGGGAAATCAAGCGATGTCAGGACGCTGACAAGTGGCTCTCACAAACGGGGCGAATCACCTGCTGGCCAAGCAGCTGCCGCTTCCAGCCCCGTGCGGGACGTCGGACAAGATCCTTCAGCCTCGCCCCGAGAGAAAACACCCGCCCAAAGCCCCTCTCGGTATTTACACGGCAGCCGCTTGACCCCTCCGGAGCTGTGCCAAGGTTTAATCCGGCTCCGGCGAGCCCGCGGGGAGGAGGCATATTTTTCGCGGCGTGTCAGCTCTGCCGCTCGTATCTCCCCGGGCTTTTCGCCCGACCTCCAGCTTCGGAAATATTTGGGAGTCGAGAAGGGACAGGGTGTGCTTCCCGGCTTTGCTTTCCACAACAAACCGGTGCAAAACAACCTTCTCCGGACGCCGTGCCAGTTCGTGCTGGAGATAAAATGAATTTCTCGCGGATTGTTCCGGCTTTATCAAGCCTTCTCCTTTTCCTCCCGGTGATGTTTGTCGTGGGAAGCTCTCGTGAAAGGACGAACTTGGCACCGGGATCCAGGCAAAGCTGGGAGTGAAATATGTAAGGGTGTGTGTTTAGAGGAGTGCAACCCCAGGCTGGAAATGGCCTTAACTTCATAGAATTGAGGAATCATCAGACGTTTTGGATGGGAAGGGAGGTTTAAAGGTCATCAAGTTCAGCCCCCCTGCAGGGAGCAGGGACCTGCAACTAGAGCAGGTTGCTCAGAGCCCCCAACAACCTCCCCTGCAATGGGGACAGGGATGGGGCAGCCACCACCTCTCAGGGCAACCTGGGCCTCAGTGTGAAATATTTCTCCCTTATCAATCATCCATTTACATTGTGCATCTTGGAATTGGACCCTTCTACTTGGGCAGCCTGGTCTAACGGGAGGTGGCCCTGCCTGTGGCCGGGGAGTTGGAATGAGGTGATCTTGAAGGTCTCTTCCAAACCAAACCCTTCTGTACTGACGGTGAGAGGTGATGGTTTGAAGCTCAAAGAGGGAGATTGAGAGTGGAGAGAAGGGAGAACTTGTTGGTGCTGAGGGGGGGGAGAGCCTGGCCCAGGCTGCCCCATCCGAGAGGTGGTGGATGCCCCATCCCTGTCCCCATTGCAGGGGAGGTTGTTGGGGGCTCTGAGCAACCTGCTCTGGTTGCAGATGGCCCTGCGCCCTGCAGGGCTTGGACCAGATCACCTTTAAACATCCCTTCCCACCCAAACCAGTCCATGATTCTCTTTGTCCTGAAGCAGGTTTGGGGTTTCCCCCTCACCCCCCTTTAAAATATAACTTTGAGCTTTCGGGCCGCAGATCTTGCCGGGGTAAGAAAATAGACAGGACAGGATCACGGCACCTTGAGATCAACCCCAGTTATAGGATCATAGACTGGTTGGGGTTGGAAGGACCTTTCAAGGTCATCTCATCCAACCCCCCTGCAGGGATCGGGGACATAGAATCATAGAATAATTAAGTTGGAAAAGACCTCTTAGATAATCGAGTCCAGCCTATGACCTACCACCACCACTCAGCTAAACCATCTGCAACCAGAGCAGGTTGCTCAGAGCCTCCTCAAGCCTCACCTTGAAAGTCTTCATGGATGGAGCCTCCACCACCTCCCTGGGCAACCTGTTCCAGTGTTCCACCCTCCCACCCCAAACAAGGCACCTCCCAGCTTCAGCTCTGGAGCACATCGAAAGCCCCGGAGTGTTGAGTAAACTGGGCCAGAAAAAAAGGCCCAGCTTAGGCGAGCCGCAGTAAGGACCCATCTCGAGTCTCTCTGTGCAGAACCACAGAGAATCTCCAGGGGAAAAAAAGAAATAATAACATTCTTGCCAATATTTTTATAGACTTCGCTGGCTGGGAGCTCAACTTGGTGGTGTTCGATCCACGGCCTCTGATGTTCTCGTTTCCACCAGCTCAGAACCGAAACGGGAGCTCCTGAGATTTGCTGAATCTTTATTTTTATTGGTGTTTTTTCTCAGAAATGTTGGGGCAGGGAATAAGTCTCTGCCCTGGGTTCTGGTCGTTGGCGACTTTCCTCGAATGGCTGCTTTTTTTCTCGCTTCTTCCCGGGCTTTTGGCAAGTGGCTTCAAGTTCAAAGCGTTCCACTCCATATCCCCCACTTCCAGCATCGCGGAGAGATTACGACTATTAATAACACATTAATCATCTTGCCTCGGAAGATTTGGATTGCAAAAGCAAAATAAGATTATTATTTTTTCCCCCTTCTTCTTCTTCTGTTAGTTTTTTTTTTTCCTTCCTTAAGAAGCATTAGAGTCGGTCTCGGCAAGTCCCGGAGCTCGGGCGATCGTCGCGTTGGGTTCCGTAGAAACTCTCGGTCCCGCTTTGGAGGTTGGGTGAGGGACGCCTCGGAAAACCAACTGGGCCTGTCCCAAAACCGCCCCACAAATCCTGATCCTGGGGCATCTCCAAGGGCCTAAGGCGTAAGACAAGGTGTCGCGCTGCTTGGTCTGGCCGAAAAGACGTGGTTTGGACCCAAAGATCTGGTTTGGCTGGAAACCCAGGTGGTCTTAGAGGTTTCCAAACAAAATAACCGAAGCTGGATACTTATCAAAGAATCCTGGAATGGTTTGGTTGGGAGCGACCTTCAAGGGCATCGAGTCCAACCCCCCCGCAGGGAGCAAGAACATCTTCAGCTAGAGCAGGTTGCTCAGAGCCCCCAACAACCTGCCCTTGAAAACTTGCAGGGATGGAGCATCTACAGCTTCTCTGGGCACCTCTCTGGAAACGTCTTCAGCAGATGGAAGGTTTCGTACGACGCCGCGCACGGTGGCTTTGGGGACGGAACCTCCATTGTCCTGGAGAAGGAAGGAACCTCTGGAGCTCCTCTGGTGCCACCCCCCTGCTCCAGCAGGGTCACCCCGAGCAGGGGGCCCAGCATCGCAGTGTCCAGGCGCGCTTGGAATCTCTGCACACAAGGAGCCTCCACAACCTCTCTGGGCAGCCTGGGCCAGGCTCCAACCCCCTCCCCCCAAACCAGTTGCTCCTCCTGCTCAGCTGCAACCTCCTGCCTTCCAGTTGGTGCCCGCTGCCCCTTGGCCTGGCAGAGTCACCCCACAGCCTCCTCCAGCTCTTTCTCCCACCCTTTTCATACCGGTAGCATCATCCAGTGGCTCACCCGGCGCAGACTCTCCCCCACCACATGGACTCCCCCTACTCCTCAGCAAAGAGACCATTTGTCTCCTTCTGTCCTCGGCCATCCTCTTTCCTTTAAGAGAAAACTTCTTCGAGGCCGGTATCCTCAAGACCTTGACCTCTCCGACTTGGCTGAGACAAGCCAGCGAGCTAAAAAAGTTATTAGCTGGCGTACGGCGAGATCACAGGAAAGCCTCTGGCTGAAATACTTGAGCTCCTTTGAGAAGCTCGAGGTCAACCCGGAGCATTTGCTGCTTTCATGGAGATGTGCTCGATTCATCTCGGCCCGTCGGCGTTATCGGCTTCCCGGCAGCTTCTCTCCGCTCTCTTATTAGGATTTGGGGAGTTTAAAGGAGATGGGCTGTGAAGCCGGGCTCGGGAGCGTCGGCGCTCGCCAGCGAGTGGCCGAACTGGCTCCGATAAGAGGGGAGGAAATTGGATTCATCCTCTCTTCTGCTCTTTGAAGCCGTGGTGGGTTGAGGGAGGGTTTTTTTTCTCTCTGTGCGAGCTGGCGCCTCATCCCCGTGTCCTCCAGGCCAGAAGGGACGTACCGATGCCAAAGACGTCGCTGCAAAACGCGACGTTGGGCGATGGGAGGGGTGGAGAAGCTTCGCGCGGCTCCAGCTCCTCTCTCCGCGCCAAAGAATTCCCCGGGAAAGGGCCAAAAAGCCACGGAGGGCAGAGCAGGGTGGTCAGAGCAGGGTGATCCTTCCCCCCCGCCGTGACCTCACCCCTCCTGGGGATTTCCTAACCTTGGAATATCCTATTTCGTAGCTCCCGTTGGGCTTGGCCTCCTTGAACTCGTCTCGTTCTCCTTTTGAACCTCTTGCTGGGGTTTTGGCCGCGTTGCCGACAACATTCCACAGCTTAATTACGCGCTAGGAAAAGTTAATTTCCTTTGGTTGCCTTTTTCAACCGACTTCTCCGATCGTTCCGGAGCAACCAATAAAACCAGGGGAGGGGGGAGGGGGAGAAATGACTCATCATTTCCGACTCCTCTTCTCCGCGTTATTTTTTGAGGTCTCGAGGGGATCTGGCTTTTCAGCAACGTCTCGGCCGATCGAAAATAGGCTTTGGCTCTTCTCGAGGCTCCTTCGGGACTTCTACGCTCCAGGCTTCTCCTGGCTCCTCTTCCCGAGGTCTAGCACGTGGGTATTTATTTATTAAAGGACTTCAGTGGCACAGACACGCAGGATGTGAGCTCTTCTTGGTGGACTCGGTGGCCCCATGAGGTCGTCTCCGTCCTATTTATTCCTTCCCAGTGGTTCCCGACCCTTGGGGTAGGGAAGGTGGCGCGTGACGGAGCTTTGGGCCAGGCTGGGAGAGCTGGGGGGGTTCAACCTGGAGAAGAGAAGGCTCCGCGCAGACCTTCTGGGGGCCTTGCAGGGCTTCAAGGGGCCTGGTAGAAAGATGGGGACAGACTTTGGAGCAGGGCCTGTGGGGACAGGACAAGGGGGATGGGTTGGAAGTGCCAGAGGGAGCTTGAGAGTGGAGAGAAGGGAGCACTTGTTGGGGCTGAGGGTGGGGAGAGCCTGGCCCAGGTTGCCCCATCTGCGAGGGGGGGGCTGCCCCATCCCTGTCCCCATTGCAGGGGAGGTTGTTGGGGGCTCTGAGCAACCTGCTCTAGCTGCAGATGGCCCTGCTCACGGCAGGGGGGGTTGGACCAGATGACCTTTAAACCTCCCTTCCCACCCAAACCTTTCCATGGTTCTATGATGATTGCTTTGGGATCGTGGCTGACCCTCGTCACCGTCTCACCGCTCAGGCATGGAGACCTCCTGACCAGTTTCATTTCACCTGTGACATCTTCAAGCTTTTATTTCCCCGCCGTCTCACTTTGACGTAATTTATTCCTTCAGTTTTATCCTCAGCTAAGAAAGGCTTGAAGGTGGGAACGCCCCTGATATTTGTATTTAGTCTGCCTCCTGCGGCCTTATTTTTGGTGGCTTTTCTTCTCTCCTGGTTTCTCCACCAGCTTCCTTTCTGGAAGCTTTCATTTGCTTTTACCGTCTCCGCTTTCCTTTAGTTTCTATGGGAACAGAGACGAAGATGGAAATGGGAACTACCTCCTGGGACACCCTTTGTAGGAGAGAAGCTGAAGTTCAGGAAGCTCCTCGGTTTCATCCAACAGGTCTCGCGTGGGCGAGCGGTGGGGTTAGACCGGGCTGTGGGTTACACCACGGTCTTGGTAGAAGCTGCTCTATCTACACTCGAGGGCAAAAAGGCTGGGAAACCTTCATGGGAGCGTCTGGGAGCAGAAATACTTGCAGGGCAGCCTCCTTGGGACTGCTCCTCCTAAGCCTGAGATCTCCGGTGGTGAATCTCATCCCGAGCCGCAGGGATTTTGGATTCCCAGGGGGATTGGGCTGTTGCAGCGGGGATTTGCGAGCCCTGAGATGGTGCTGGGTCCAAGGCTGGAGAACATCCCATCCCTGGAAACATTCCGGATGAGGCTGGATGAGGCTCTGAGCAACCTGCTCTAGTTGCAGGTGTCCCTGCTCACTTCAGGGGGGTTGGAACTAGGTGACCTTTAAAGGTCCCTTCCAACCCGAACCGTTCTGTGAGCATCAAATGTCTCTCTCGACTCCTCCTGGAGTCAGCTCCTGGTGGGCACGTTGAAACGACGCTCTCCCTTCATCAGGAGGAGGTTTGTGTTTCGTGAGCGTGGACGTGAGGCAAACTTCCAACAAACAGCAGCTCTTGGCTTTGCTCCTTCTGGGCTTTACGAGGTTTTCCTCATGGGGAAGACCCATTTTGTTTGTGCTCGAGGAGACCTTTGCAGAGCAGCGAGAGCTCCACGAGGTCTCTGCCGCTTCCAAAACGTTTGGAATATCAACATTAAAGGGTTATTAAACCCTGGAATGGGCTGCCCAGGGATGTGGTGGAGTCACCGTCCCTGGAGGTGTTTAAGGCCAGCCTGGATGCCACACTTAGTGGCAGGGTTTAGCTGAGTGGTGGTGGTAGGTCCTAGGCTGGACTCGATGATCTAAGACGTCTTTTCCAGCCTTAACTATTCTATGATTTAGGAGTGCAAAGTCCCAAGTTATCCAAGTACCTGCTTCTTCAGACAAAAAAGGAGCTGGCAGGAGCTGCAGTTCCTGGTACGGAGCTGGCAGAGAGACCTGGGAGGCTTCGCCCTATGCAAAAAAACCCCCACCTCCTTCATGGTTTGGCTTCTAGAAGTGCTGAAGAAGAACCCAAGTGGCCCGGGAGCTTTCTCAGAAAGCCTTTCCAGTGAAGCACCCGCGGCGCCGGCGTATGGAAATACGGGTTGTCCCAGTTGAACCGGGCCCAGGAATTCGCTTGGGGTGTGTCATTTCCATTTGCAAATTACTCCAGAGGCGCAAATCTCGTCTTGGGATCTCCGGCTAATGAAAGGCACCAGGTGACCTGGGGGGTGTTTAGCGCAGACACGGTGGGTTTGGTTGTGTTGTGTTATCCCTACGTACGCGTGGACGTCTTCCAGAGCAGCTCTGTGAGCAGAGGTGTCCAAAACAGAATCCTGGCACGGCGAGGGTGGGAAGGAACCTCTGGAGCTGCTCTGGTGCCACCCCCCTGCTCCAGCAGGGTCCCCCCGAGCAGGGGGCCCAGCATCGCAGGGTCCAGGCGCGCTTGGAATCTCTGCACACAAGGAGACTCCACAACCTCTCTGGGCAGCCTGGGCCAGGCTCCAACACCCTCCCCCCAAACAAGTTGCTCCTCCTGCTCAGCTGCAACCTCCTGCCTTCCAGTTGGTACCCTCAAAGATCTGCCAACGTATGGTGTGATAGGCTGGTGTTGGAGAGGTCCTGCTTGTTCAAGCTTCTAAACTGCAAGAGGGAGATTGAGAGTGGAGAGAAGGGAGAACTTGTTGGTGCTGAGGGTGGGGAGAGCCTGGCCCAGGTTGCCCCATCCGAGAGGTGGTGGCTGCCCCATCCCTGTCCCCATTGCAGGGGAGGCTGTTGGGGGCTCTGAGCAACCTGCTCTGGTTGAGGATGTCCCTGCTCCCTGCAGGGACAGGGTTGGACTAGGTGACCTTCAGAGGTCCCTTCCCACCCAAACCGATCCATGGCCCTGCCTCGCTTCACTCCATTCCTGGAGTTGCCCACATTCTCTGGAGGCCACGAAGGAGAAAAAGCCCCAGATCTCTTATTTACACTCATTTTCCCGTTCCTTTTTCTGGTGCAAGTTGAACCGTGCCGCCAGAGAAAGAACGCTAAGATTTTAAGGGAGGGGGGGAATGGGGGTGATAATTATTTTTTTGGTGTGATTTCTGAACCACGTCGGTGGTTGTTGTGCAACTCGGAGGAGCTATTTATACCTCCCTGTTCTCCGTCCCTCTCTCACTGTTGTACTTCCCACCTCCAGCGCGGCCGTGGGCTGAGAACCGCAGCTCCGTTCCTTCCCAGAACGTATCTTTTTTTATGTTCACTTTATTCCCAGAAACAAAAGCTGGAGGTACCGAGTTAGACTCGCCAGCCTGGGGGCAAGAGTTTCATCTTCTCTTCCCCGTCTCTGCAAGACGTCGATCGCTTCGTCCTCGGACCCCAAAAATAACTTCTAGGGCCGTCATTTTTCAGCAGGGGTTTTTTGGAGACTCGCTGGAGAGGTGGGGTTTGTGGAGGTTGGCACACGAAGCCGGCTCATCCGCGGCGTCCCCACCGCTCGAGGAACGTTTCTCCTCCGTACAGACAGTCCCCAGAAGCTGTAGGCAGGATCCGGCCTCGCTGCGTCAGGCTCCTTAATGAGGCTCCGCTCTGGCACTAATTGCGGGAGGCTTCCTCGGAAGGTGAAGGGGGTGTGCACGTGGAGGGGGATGGTCTCAGGGAGGGTCAGAGCTTCTCGGTGTAACTCCTGGTGCATCCATCCATCCCCCCATCCATCCCTCCCTCCCTCCATCCATCCCCCATCCATCCCTCCACCCATCCCTCCCTCCCTCCACCTATCACTCCA
>WEIS01067178.1:8304-19607 GCA_013389965.1 Todus mexicanus | reverse complement strand
TCTGTGATTCTGTGATTTTGCACTGAACAGGTTAGGAAGTTTTCTCACAAGCCCTGCCATCAGGCAACACAGTGGATACCAATCTCTGGTTACCAGTCAGTAGCAAAATGCTGGTAATATCAGCCACCACAGTTTAAAGAAGACATCACACTGTGCCTTTGTGAAATATAGAGTAATTCAGGTTGGAAGGGACCTATGGAGATCATCTGGTCCAATGTTTAAGTGCATCCAGTTAGTACAAGTTGTTTAGGGTTACGTCTAGGCACGATTTTAGTATCTCCAAGCCTTTCTGGGTCCTTATTACAATTTTTTACTTACCCTCATGGTGAACAATTCTTTCCAAATACCTAATTAGAAATTTCCATGCAAATTTTGCCTACTACCTCTTGTTCTATCCCTGTGCACCTTGGAGAAGACTCTCTCTCTGTTTCCCTACACCTTCTCATTTAAGTAGTTGCAGCCAGTGGTAAGATCACCCTAAGCTTTCTCTTATCTAGGCAGAGCAGACCCAGCCCTTAGCATCTCCATGAACATCGTGTGCTCCAGTATGAGCTGGGGTGGCTCCACTCTTGACAGCCAGCCTTCCTTGGAGCCAGCCTTGCTCCAGTGTGTCAAAGACACTTCTTCGCTGTCAATTTTAGATAATTGCATAACTTTGCATAAACTAAGGTTGAGATAATACACTTTTAATAAACATTGGTTTATTTCTTTTGCTCAGCATGCTTTTATGAAAGTACTTTCACCACTGTATCTAATTAGGCAAGCTGCAGTACCATACCAATGGCTGCTATTATTCTGGAGCCATTATTCTCATCATAGAGATTTACTTATCAATTAAACCTTATTTATTTCTACCATTTCCCAAAAGACATGAAAGGTCTGAGCTTGTCCAGATGCTATTAGTTTTGAAAATATGTTAATTATCCACAAGTCTTTAGGCTTCTAGCCCCAAATAATTCTCAAAATGATACATGTACAATCTCTTTTGGGATTTGTACATGACAAAGCTACTTTTTGCTTCTTCATATCACATACTCCTTCTGTCTGCAATGACCAAGTAGCAACACAGCAGTTTAAGCTAGGAGTTACGCTTTCTACATCTTACTAAAAATAGCTATAGGAAAATATAAGTTAATTACATCCTGAGCACCAGGAAACAATTAACAGCTATTATATTACCCTGACTTCTAAGCTATACAATTATATGCTACTGCAGAAAAGGACATGTGATTATCAAGAGAAGGATCTTTTCTGCTAAAAATGAAAGGAAATTGTTCCATCACTGACAATCAGTGCTATAAATAATGCTCAGCTAATACCTTTTCAGAAGTCATTTCCATTATTTGCAATCCTAACTTTGAGTGATGTGTGGGCCACATGTTGACAGATTCTCCTCTCACAGAGGATGAGCGTAAGTGCGGGGCTCTGATTCCTCAGACAAAAGCTCACAACTTCGGCTTCCTGTGAATATTCTGCAATATTCATTAGAATTAAATTTAAAATAGTTGTTTTTACAAACCATATTGTAATTATTTGCTTCTTAAATCAGAGCTGAGAATAGCTTGTGAAAACCCAAAGGAAAACACAGGCTTACTTTAACCAGCCCAAACACTTTGAAGACAGGAGTAGCCACATGAAAAGCAATGAACACAACATATGATCACTTCTTTTTAACTCCTGCTGATAAACTCATTTGGCCCAATATTCAAGAAAGTGGAACAAACACAGGGCCAGCAGATTGTATAACAGTTCAGCTGAACTCTAATGGAAGACATTACAACCATATACCTGTTTCAGCAATAGCTCTTTGTGTGAGAAGCAACAAAAGAATCCTACATAAACCTCCAGAACTCCAAGACAAAGGTTTCTGCACTACAGGGCAGCTGTGTTACTGGGGGTGGGGGAATCTTCCTAAACTAGGCAGATTATGTAATATCCATAAAGGATAAATATAGTAGTGTTAGTGTTGCTTATCAGCAGAGGAACTTTAGTCTCTACAGATTTCTTCTGCAGTGCACCTCCAGGACAGCTGTACCTCTTCCTTGGAAAGTTTTACTTCTGTTCCAAGTTCTCCTTGCCTACTACCTTACACCTCAAGGCTTCCTCTATGCCTTGTCCTTAACAGACATCATCTTGACTGGCTCTTATCTAGCTGGAATGTTCTTGGAAAGATAGTTACCACAGCTCTGGATCTCAACAATGCTGACAATCTCCCCGATTTCTTCCACTGCCTTCTCCTCTTCTGGCACATCAAACACAGTGTTACTGTGCTTATTTTCACTTTCAAGCTCCCACCTTTGCTACCACTGTCTCTCAGGTGGTGTTGGCTTTTGCTCTGAACAGCCGTTTCGTTCTGATTTTGACATTTGGTTTTAAATCTTCAAGCAAGCATCTTTGTGCTTGCTGCCTTAACACACAGGAGGCACTCTCACGCAAACAGCCACAGAGAACTCTGGATGTAGTCTCCCAAATTCTGTCCAGCATTGCTACCTCTACCAAAACCCTGACATCTAAACAGGGGTTGGGCAAGAGATGAATGGATGAAACGTGTGAGAAGGGGCTCCTGGGCCAGCACACGTGTACTTTTAACATCAGGGTCTCACTCCATGAGAAGCCAATCTCACTGTGAGGTCCCCCAGCAAAAGGGGGATCAGTGGAGCTCTTCATCTTCTGATCCCAGGCCAGTTGACCTTATCCTTTGTGCTGTAACTGGTGCTAGTTTGACATGATGGTAACCTGGCTGAGCATACCAGACTGCTCACCACGGAGTCCAACACACAACAATGCAGGTGCATCTAACAGAGGAGTGGAACCCCAGTACAAGGGAGCTGGGCTGCCCTTTTCTGCAGCAGCAGCTAGACACATCAGCTCATTGCCACTGTAAAACCCACAGCATGATCTACAGTCCCCTGGTTCTCCACAGAAATCAGAAGACTCTAATCTGCCTACAAGTCCCTATGACACAGCTATAGTAGCCCATGTCATCATCCACATGATTGCAAGGAAATGGAGGATTAAGGCCTTGTTATGCGAAAGCCAGCTTCTGTATTTGTTCTGAGTTAGCAAATCAAATCAGACATATTTTTTTTAATTATCTGTAAATGCGCCTTTGAGATTTGAATGAATTTACTCGATTGAGACACTGTTAAGAAGTAAACTATGAAGACTGTAAAATTATAGGGCTGATGATGAAGACTGCACTCTGAAGTCGTGCTGTCACTCTGGTAGCCTTGTGATGTGCTGGCCATATAAATTATACAGTACAAATGTCTGCTCATGCATGATACTCTGACAAGAGCACAGAAATAAGATAAAAACCTTGAAAGAGAAACAATCTAGTCAATTTTCACACATAGTTTTTGTTCCTATCTGGTAACAACATCTGCATCGGGCATTTAAAGTCAACATGATTTTTATAGTCCACCTTCTACTGAAGTCTGAAATTTTTTTAATGGGAACCCAGCAAATGTTTGACCCACATTGAATATAGGCAAACTAGGCACTGAGGGGGTGGTCAAGCAAACGCAGCAAAACCAGCAGTGGCTGCTGCCACCACTCCCTCCTTCCGTCCTTGGTCATGCGTTTCCATCAGCTCCCTCAACCCAGTGCTGGTATTGCTCTGACCTCATGCTAACTCTACTTAGAAAGTTAATTTTTTCTTATTGGGCTTCTCCTGCCTTAGTTCCCTGAACTTTTGATCCCAGACGAACACCAGTGTGCCGTGCAAGGGAATTGATAAGAGCGGGGCAGTAGCGGCCTGCAGGCAGGTCCACGGTATCAGAAATCCACAGCCTTAAACCGAAGTTCAGTGACATAGGGAAAGCCACCATCCACCTCTCCCCCCGTACTGCTTCAGAGAAAGCATTTATATGGTCATGCAGTAAATTGATTTGTAAAACTGACACAGTTGAAATATCAGCCATCCAAAACCCCTGCTGACCACTTCCCCACTGTAGGTCATGATCCAGATATGCTTAAGTCTGAAGGAGGGGAAGCACAGAGGGAACTGGGAGGCAGAAATACCTGTGTCAGTGTGGGCACAAGAAGGAGAGGAGCACTGCTTTCAGCAGCAATACTAGCTTGAAGTGCTCTCTACTACTCTAGCTCCAGGCACCCCCAGATCCCTGGAGAGCTGTACCATGACAAAGAACCCAGCTCAGGAACAGAGAAACAGATGTAACAGAAGTAGACCTGCTGATGATCACTGCCCAAGGAGGCTCCTTTGGCTTCATGGGTTTCTGTAGATCCTGAGTATGCCCATGACACAGTCTGGGGGTTATCTTTTCCTTTTGTCCATGCTTCCATGCAACTCAATGCTTCAGAGTTTTCAAAAAATAAAGAAGCAAGACCATACATTATTTTATTTCCACTCCTGCTATATAGCACTCTGCTGGTGTCTGACCTCCCAAACCAGAAATCCCAATCTCAACAGAGTCCCACTTTGGTTCTCTAAGTTTGGCAGCTTCACACAGACCTTCCCTCACCAGCCAGAGCCTGCTGTTCCTACAAGAAAATGCTACCAACTGCAGCCAAGATTTGTGTTGCAAGGGCTTTATTTTTTTTCAGAGCATGCACTGCCTGCCCTTGTTGGCACTTGATAAATAGTTCAAATTCCCAGGTGCTATTGCTACACAAATAGTAAATAATAATGGCAAGTGACAGAAGGACTTCTCTGTCATGGAGCCAGCCTCTGGCCACTGGCTCCATCGGAGCAGGTAGTCAATGCAAAGCTAGATAGCTTTTGGCACATTAATTCTGCCTTCCCTGCATGAACATTAACATCAAAACATTTTCCTTCACCTGTTCAAGGGCAGCTCCTGTAACATAAAATAAATATCAAATATTATTGCACATGCTACACACTTCCAGGATTCTTCGCTTGCCTGCTGATCTCTGCTAGCCTGAGACCAAAGTTAATGATTGACTCCGTCTGGAATGGAATACATAAAATATACAGCACAAACCACCCGTACAACATCCGCCTTCTTGGTTACATAGCAAAAAAGTGATCACTATCTGCACGTCCACTGTTAACTACTTGATCTCTGAGTTGCTTGTATCCCAACAACTCTGAGGGAAGCTGCCGAAGGGAATGACTGAATTATTAAAAGGAATAGCTTAGAAGCAAATGGAGAGAACGTCTTGATTTCCAGAATTGTTGAATAACCACAAATTTTACTGAAGGACATAATAAATTGAGATTCCTGGCCCAGGAATCATA
This sequence comes from Todus mexicanus, assembly GCA_013389965.1. NCBI lineage: Eukaryota > Metazoa > Chordata > Aves > Coraciiformes > Todidae > Todus > Todus mexicanus. The sequence continues at coordinate 14,386 of WEIS01067178.1, read as the reverse complement.
TATATCTATATCTCGCATATATATATGTATGCATACATACTTATATATATACATATGGGACTTGAGGTCATTAAAATTAATACAAATGGTCAAGATTAAAATATAAGAAAAGTACATGAGCTATCAAAGATTCTAGAAAAAATGAACACATAAATTTGAGAAATGCATCCTTTTTATAAAATCAAAATAATATCTATTAATTAAAATATATAATTGGTAGTGAGAGGGTAGATAGAGGGGTCCTGCTCCGGGGGGGGGGATTGGACTAGATGATCTTTGGAGGTCCCTTTCAATCCCTAACATTCTGTGAATCCGTGTGAATCTGTGAAACTTCTTCATTTCAGAGCACTTCATTTTGCATCTCTACCAACCTTCACTTTGAAGCTTGTTCTTTCAGCATGTTACTCTGGTGGAACCTCACAAAAAAGATTGTCCATTTTTCGGTTGCGTGATTTTGGAAACAAATTAATAGAAGTGAAATTATTTGGACAGAGAGTTGTGGAGCACTCTGTACCACAGAGACCTGATGATACAGTCTCTCGTGTCCTATCCACCCTGAAGAAATCAGTAGATAAGAGCCTTCTCAAGTGAGACAACTGAAACCTATTATTTTCAGTATTAGTTTTGAGTCCAGTTGGTAGCTCTTGGCTAAGGGAAAAGCAGCCACTGGTGGAGATTTAAGGAGGCTGCAAGAACAAGGGGTAGGCGGTAGACAAAGACATCATCCCTTTGGGTGGAAACACAATATTGGTTTGGTTTCGGCAGATTACAAAATCTCGTCTTACTGAATTCTGCCTCTTACAAATAGTATGTACATTTGTTTGATATCTGAAGATCAGTCAGCACCTGACTTGAGAGGAACTGGACTCTAGACAATTCTGTATCTTAAATCCATGCGCTCCTTTTGGTGTATTAGCTTACACAGTTGTAGTAGTACATCACTAGAATGTTAATATACTTTCAAACACAATGATAGCATTTAATAAATTATGTAACCATATGCTTGATGTTTTCCTATATTATAGCAATACATTAACACTAAAGCTCTCTTGATTACATTTCTCTAGAAATTGTTATTGTTATATTCCCTGGCTTCTTTGCACCTTAGAGTGCCAGTGAACTTCTGAACCCTACCACCATGAAAAAGGTTGAATATTTAATGCTCAGAAGAAGAAAAAAAAAATGGAACTGTAGGTGCTATCACTCTGCAGAAGTTGACTCTAAAAGTTATGCACTCCAGTATGTTAAGGTTTCTTAAAGTGATAATCTTCCTGAAGTAAGCCCTTTGGAAGATCAGTGAAAATTGCTTTGACTTGTCTTGCAGCTTGAAAATGTATAGTTGTTTATCATGTAAAACCTCTTGTAACAGGAAACTCATATACAAACTCTGATAAAAAGGCAAATTCCTGTTGAAACATATCTTGCATTTTATCTCTTTTAAAAGAAAGAAAAATCTCCAAGAAACATGCTTCATATCTCTCTAAGCAGAAAGAAAGAAGATTCTGAATCATAAGAATTATCCTATCAAAACCATTGGCTGATCTACCAGGTTTCCTAACTATTTACTCAACTATTTAACAGAAGTGTGAATTGGGAAAGGTGTTGCTTCTTGTAAAGGCTGGTAAAGCGGTATCTGAAAGTCTGCAGACACATCCAATGTCATTCAAGTTACACCTACTACAGAGAACTGCACCATATAGACAATGACAAATTCTGATTTTTATTAATTTTTTTTAGGAAAAAAAAAGGTGCTCTTTTAATATTGCTGTTTGGTCAACTCAAGCCTAAAGACACAGTGAATGACTAGGCACATTTTCTGCAAGAAATGAGGGACTCCTGGAAGATATACCAGGTTCTGGTGACAATCTGGCATCAAGAAACATTCAGTAGACAAGGAAGATTTCAGACACCTCTTATGTGTAATACGGGCAGCCAGCATGTTTATCAAAATACGCCCATTGAAACTGCTTTTGGTTGCCAGAGGTAAGATCAGCTCTAAATTAATGCTAAAACCCAGTCTGAGACACTTTAATCCTTTTGCCAAACTGTGCTGAAATAGGAACAACCTATTGTCTTTTACAGGGAGGTAAATGAGCTTGGAATTGCTCTGCTTCCAATAAAACTCTTACCAACTTCAGTAGTGTTGCTATATGTCCCCGTTATTAGGCTTCCAATGATGACTATCAAAAGCACTAAGGCCGTGACACCTTTCTTTAGGCACACTCAGACAGACCAAGGAAGTTCAGGGACATTTGCGGGTGTTTGCAGGCAGGGTGGAGGCTTCAAGGCAGTCTCCCAGTCCTGAGAAAGCTGAAGGCCTCATGATCCTCTTGAGCACAGCCCACAGTTTCTGTATGGAGTCAGGTCCATACTCATCAATTCTAACTTATGGAGCCTTTTAAGGACAGCTCTGTTGCAGCCCTCCTGAAAAGAAAGAGCTCACCACTGAACAGCTACAGGGTCCATGAAACTGTAGCCAAACAGAGGGAAGAGCTGGGGTTTTGGATGATTGGAGCTGTTGGGCAGTCAGAGTCCCAACACTTTTTACTTGCAGGGCTGCTGGTGCCTGGACAGCCTGTCCCTGAATCGTGCCCATCCCAGCTCTTGCCTTGCTCTTCCTAGTCTTCTGCATAGCAGTTAGAAGCTGCCAAAGGGTCTGTCCTGAAATACCACACTGCTGAAATCTTCAGCTTTGTTTCATGGCTGTCAGCCTGATAATTTAAAGGTTTGCCAAGAGCCAAACTTCGTAAGTTCACAATTTAAAAAATACGTTTCTATTAACCATAAGTAAGAGTTAAGTGTTTGCTCAGCCAGCTAGTGGGTATTTAGGCAAAGGACACTAGTGGATGTAAAAATTTACCATGTTAGCAAAAATATAGTTCAAGCTCCCATTTATTTTTCCATAAATGACGCCAACCATGGACCAGGATTTACTTCACAGCCTCATCTTGCAAAAACTGCTCATGACTGAAGCTGGTGGGCCCAGTGCCAGCATGTGCCAGCAGACAGCTCCCCGGGTGCCAGCTGACATTGCACACAGCAGGGCACAGGCTCCTGACCTCACAAAGGAGAAACACAGATCACAAGCAACAGAGGCACAGTAACAAGGAGAAGGAAAAAACACTTTGGTCTTCTCCTGTCCCTCCCGTAGCCAAGCCTTGCACTTGCCTGGCGACGGGAAGGGGACCTGGGGAGTTGAAGGGGGCACAGGGCTTCCATCCCCACCAGCTGCATTGCCAGTGTGCAAAGCCAGGCTTGCCAAGGTGCTGCTCTGATGGCTTCAGACCTCACTCCCTGGCGAGGTCCCTGCCAGACAAGGACAGATGTGCAACAAGCAGGCCACAGGAATGGGGGCTATGAGGCAACACATCAGGCTGGAGCGAGATAGGCAATAGGAACCTAATAAGGAATTTAAATCGAGTAGCTCTTGTAAGTATTTGAGTTAGGACAGCCATGCTATTTGGTCTAATACAAGAGTGCTTTAAATATCTTCATTTGGTTGGGTTTGTGTAAGCAACACCATGCTCACAGTTTTGTTTTACACTTATTCTCCTAAGTTATGTGCTCATCTTGCAGTATGCCACACTTGCTCGTATGCACTTTCACCCAAATACACATAATCACCTGCCTGGCTGCATCACTCTCACTGGGGGCTTATCTTACAGTTGTAGGCACCACTAAGAATAGAGTACAGTATGTTTCTTTGAGTGCATGTGTGTGCTGCTTTTCTATCATCTGTTCGCCTGCCCCAAAGGCTGCTGAGATAGCCGGCCTGTGATCCGGAAAACCCTCTACATTTTCATTTAGCCTCAGCAGTTATACAATTATCTTGAATAGGAAAAGGGAAACTTTAAATGCAGGGTTTGCTAAAACTTGCAGCCAGTTTTCTGCTGCAATATTTGCAGCTTTTATTGTCTGTAAAAATGAAGAAAATTAACCCTTTGCATAGAGTATCCCAACAGAGAAACAGAACAAAGCTGACAAAAAATTGAGGGACGAGAGACAACTTTGGGTGCAGTTTCACAAGATAGATTCCAGCTGACCCAACTGCTCACTGCTGCCAAAATCGGAGATCTCACTTCTTCTCCACTACCTCCTGTTCCTGCTTCTGGCACCACATTCGCACCACCTATCTTCTGTGGGTTCTGGCACTCAGTAGCTCAGAAAACTAACCTACTCGCTTCATCGCCACATTGGATATGCTCCCAGGAAGGTGCAAGAAGTACGCAAGCAGGCATGAGGGAGGAGGTGGGACTGCACAGCTAGAAGTGGGGAGTAGGAACAGGCTAGGGAGAGAGATCTACCTGTTCAGCTAGAGCTAGAGCTGTTCATGAAACCAGAGTTCAAGGAGATCTAGGCCACTTCCTACAGATTCTCAAAAGAATGTCCATAGGTAGCTTCACAGGAGGGGGAATAATTATTTTGTATTGATAGATCACCCTGCCCCAAAATTGCACCATGTTTCATTACCTTAATAAATATGATGACAAATGTCATCTTTGATTGTGACACTGATGAGCTAGAAGGCAAATTTTTTAAAGTTTTCTCATTCTCCTTAGGGAAAGTTTGCAAAGGTTTTGCTTTTACATTTAACTATGAGTTTTATAGAAAGATTCATGTGATTTGAACAGAAATTTTGTATTTGCCTTGAACCTTCAACTTTTAGTGGGTTAAATTAGGAACTGCAGGACTCTTATCAGGCACTTGGGTTAACAACTCGGCACCAAGTCCACCATGCAGAGCCTGTGTGCCAGTGTACTGTCCCACCCCAAGTTTCAATTCAGACTACTCTGAAGAGGACTCTCAAGCTCAGAGCAGAGACTGATGTGTACTGGAGCCAGATCACTAAAACAAGGATTACTAGCCAAACATGGGTATCACTGGTGTGCATCACAAGGTGTTAGTGGTCCCCACCATGTGGATGCGACCAGTAACAACGTCAGTGCCTATACTAGCAGCAGTGATGGCACCTCTCAAATCAAACATTTCGATAATTTCGCAATGTTTGTCTGGCATTCAAGCAAAAAGTTCAAAGAAAATTCAAACAAAAACTACTTGGATAATATTTTTACAATTGCTTTCTAGCCACATGCACAACACAAATAATAATAGGATTTTCCTCCCCGAATCACAAGATGTTCCACCAACAAGCTGAAAGCCTTCACATTTCTTTTTCTCCTCCGTATTGTATGGGTACAGCTGGCACAATAAATACACCACAGAAATTAAAAATTAACTGACTCAGGCATTTTTGTTTAAGGTTTTTGCGCTGCACACAACTCCAGTCACCCAGCACTTCTAATTACTGCTGGCACTGACAGGAGGGATCCTCTTCCATCTGCTGGGACCAGCTGATGCACAATCCAAGGAAGCCCGTGGCGCAGGGCTCCCTCCCCCCGGCAGGGTCAGTGCCCGGCCCGCTGCGAGCCGGGAGCGCTCGGGGTGCGGCAGGAGCCGGGCGCTGCACTCCGCTCATTTCTCGCTGGAGCGCTGAAACACTTTATTACTTACGCTTTGCTTGAGTTGTTGTGGTTTTTTTAACCTTTAAAGATGCAACTCTCCTTCTGCATCGCCTGAAACCCTTAGCGACCCAGCAGCCGCGTCCACAGGCGCCTCCTACCCCACGCAAGGGAGCAAAGGTGCCCGGGGCAAAGCCCCCCGAGGCGGGGAGCTGCCTCCCCGGGCTCGCAGCGCCGGCTGCCGCCTCCCCTCCGCCTCCTCCTCCTTCTCCCCTCGCTGCGCAAAGCGGGGCCGGAGCCCGAGGAGGCGCTGGAAGCCGGGCAGGTGCCCCGAGGCAAGCAAAGCCCCGGGGGACAGACCCTCGCCCACCCCTCCTCCCGCCTCCAGTGGGGCTGCTGCTGCTGCCCCCCGGGTACGTGTCCCCGGCACAGGCACCGCTTACCGGAGCTGCTCGCCGGTGAGCAGGACCTCGGCCATGTGCTCCAGCTCCGCCGCTTTCTGCTGCATGCTGCTCATGCCCTCCTCCATCGCCGCCGGCTGCGGGAGATCGGGGACCCCCGCGGGCAGCTCCGAGGGGCTCCCCCCGCCCGGCGCCGGACGCTGCGGAGCTTGTGGCCGGAGC
>WEIS01067163.1:4590-18216 GCA_013389965.1 Todus mexicanus | reverse complement strand
TTTCAGACCGCGTATAACGTTTTTTGTCGGAGTGGCATTAAAATGATAGAGTATTTGATTATTTGGGATCAGCAAATTCATTATAGTAAACGTATTTGTCATTTTTATTATTCCGATTGTATCTCACAATTATTGCAATTATATTAGCAAATACTAAATGTACAATAACAAGAGGTCAAAACAACAATAAATTACAATGTTCATCCCTCACAAAAGCCCATTATTCCCTGCTTTGCACTTTCCCAGTGCCAGCTGCAAACATGTGCTTGTAAACTTACTTTGAGTAAGTTGCTCAGCCACATTCTATTTCACAACAAAGCAACATAAAAATCATTTAAGGTTCAGGACTGTTGAACATTTGAATCTTTTTTGAAAACAAGAAATTCCTACATTTAAAATTAACTACATTTTTTTTCTTCAAGCATCTGATTTGGCCTTTTGACTGGAGTAAAAGTTAAAATTACATGAGACATAACTCACGTAAAGTTGGGTTTAGTTTGACAAAGACTACGCAGAGATCAGAATTAGCTTACAGCAGCGATAGCACACAAAAATGGTGTGTCACTAAGTAAGCACTGGCACGGTGTACTTAGGATATTTGTGATATTTCCCCAGATATTCTGTTATGGCGTGAAATGTATGTTGGAAAATGATAGAGGGGGGGTTTTGTGTTATTTTGGGTTTTTAAAAAACAACTATAAAAGGAATATAACAACTGATATTAGAGAAACTGGGTATGAAGTTTCTCCTATGTGATCCTTCTGGCTGATTTCCATGTGAACAGAAATCTTGCATCATAAAGATTAAAGTTCAAGGCTTCTTACGTGGCAGCAAGGACTGTCAACAAGGAAGGCATTCATTATTAATAATGAAAAAAAGTCATCCCATTTTTTCATCTTACCCAGGGAGGAAAAGGACACAGAGACGTCAGCACATTAAACTGTGTGGCTAACCCATTCTGTCCTCCCTCAGCCATAGGAATGAGTGTGATCTATTACATTGCCACATCATATATATTTGTCATGCAATACAGCTTTTCTTTTTGGTTATCATAGTGAGAGGCAATATTTGTTTAAACAGGAAAATGAATGTATTTTTCCAGCTGTGAATTCTGTGTCAAGGCACCTATTTTCAATGAATTTTGTCCCGGTTCCTCTGTGTTTTCTTCATAATTACGTAGATAGCGTAGCATTTTTGCATTTAAGGTTAGCTAGATAATCTCAACTTGGAGTTTCTGTAGAGCATAGTTATTTTAGTCCAGGTTAAGTATCTGGGTTTGTAGTTAAAGAATACAATTTGAATACCTCACCTCCATTCTGAACTGTATAATATGTATATTGAAAAAAGCATCAGGACGCTTTTTGTTTTTCCTATTTATGTTGTTTGTTTGTTTTTTAACTTAGCAGCTTTTGTTTAATTACATGTAAATTATGGGAGAAACATTATGATGCTTTCCAGAAACTTTGCTAAGAGATACAATCAAAAGGAAATTGTATATTGCAGACTCCAAAATATACATTTCGGATCTCCACAAATGAAATAAATAAAACCTCAGTTCTGGAAGGCAACAAAATGTTCTGTAGTTAACATGTTCAAGAAAAAATAATTGAAACTTAGGGTACTTTACCACTGTTGCTTGTCTACAGAATTCCTTGAGGGACACAACCATCAATGTTTTCTAAAAAATACCCTAAACTATTTCGAAGCAAAAAGCAAAACATTCTAGTGAAATGAAAACTGAAGTACAAGAATAGTTCACGACCATCTGTTGCCCTTTTGTTGGGACAAAAATCTCTTGCTACAAAGAAAGCTGATACATTTTCTAACATTATTTTCCTTTTATATGTTATGAATGAACGGTAGAGACCTTTATGTACTGATGGTTCCTCTGGCTCTTTAAACCAAGTGGATCTCCTAAAATCCACTGCATATTTTGGCGCAAGTGAAGTATGAGACACACTGGCAATGGGGCAAGCAAGAGGCATCAGTCTCTGGGACCCATAGCTGGGCAGAGCTGAGCTGGCAGTAGTCCAGCTCTTTTTCACACCAATCAAATAGTGAGGGATTTGCAATCCTCTGTTAGATTGTGTCCAGAAATGTGAAATTCATCCTCTAGATTAACTTGATAAATTTACACTCTGTGGAATGAACTAGTTGAGTTTACACAATTGCCCCATTCTGTCTTCTTAAGAAGGATGAAACAGCTGCTCAGTTACGTGAGAAAGCAGCTAAGGAAATGCAATATTTGTGTTGTGTTTTGGTTTGTAAATTAAAAAAAGGACAAGAAGAGAAGTTTTAATAGATCTTATCAGGCTTTGATAGGTGGCCAGAGAAGGATGGGACTTTTTTGATGAGCTTGAACTTGGTCCTTTAAAATCAGTCTGAATAAGTGCTCAGATTTGACTAACACCTAACACTCTTAGAAGCTAACAGTTCAAATCTCCAGATTTTGCGCCTTCTGAGCATCTCACCCATCCTGGTACAGATCAGGCTCTGAACAAATCCTGTAAGAACTGCTCCCTGTTCCACCCCTGGTTCACGGTTTCAGGGCATCTGATAGAACGGACCGTGGGCTGTCTCCAGTGACTCTGATGAAGTCCTGTGGCCTGCAGGCTTGTTTGTGGAAGGGATTTTGGGCCAGACTGGAGCAGGGCACTGGAGCACAGAAGAGCTTGTTCTCGCTTTGGTTCCCTCCTGCTGACATTGAACCTTTGTGGAGAACACAAGCGTCTGACTTTGTTGGAGCAGGGATGAATGCTAGACGAGAGAACAAAACAGAATGAATGAAGACAAGGAATCAAAGAGGTTTCGTTTTGTGAGTCGGTCACTCCAGCGGGGCATACTATGTTATTTTGACTGCNTGCCATTACAGAGGCCATAGGGTGGGGTTTGGTTTATTGTTTTATCTGTTAGTAACACATCTCATAAATCCCTAACTAGCAATGTTTTTTCTGAAGCATTCTTTAAAAGCCTTTCTGTGGAGAACCTGATACTCATAAACAGGATTAAAATGACTGATGAATTATGCAGCAAGGCTGTGTTGCTTCTTGATTAAGTCTATTTTACGGCAATTGCATTATTTTTGCAAGATTTAGATAAATAAGATTGTTAAAGTTTGCTTTTTTCAAATGTCTTTCTTTCCATTTTATTTCAGTCTTGAAAATCATGTTGGCTTTTCAGCAAAAGGTTCTGAAATAGTTAAGTAAGACTGATGAGTAAATGGAAGCACACCTGGTCTTCGTTGGGACAAATTTTTGAGGCTTGGTGGTGTGAATCAGGTGCAAATGATTATCTGGTCCTGGTATTGCCCCTTATTTTAGTAACATTTTATTGCAGAAACTAATAAAATGAAAAATTTTTCATGTTTTAACTTGAAAAGGATCACCAAATCCTTGAGAAAAATGCTCCTGCTAAGCACTGCAGGTGTTTTGTCTTCAGAGAGCCCAGGACTACATACACTGGGTGTTCAAACTTCTAGGAGTTTTAGTGAGGTTGGCTCACAATAAATGGAGGATGGAGCAATATTACAAATATTTACTATTTGTTATTTGTAGGCTCGCTGCTGATTTTAGTTAATCTTGCTTTTGTGTATCTGCTGTTTTGTTTATCTGTGAGATCTTGAAGTTGACATGTCTGGAGATCACTAGTGAGTCCTTGCATGTAGTTTATTCTTAAGTATTCTGTATTCTAATAGGGACAGTTCGAATATTTGATATTTTATCTTTTTTTTGATACATAATACTCTTACACCCCAGCAATGTTTCTTACCAGAATCAAAGAATGCAATTTTGGTGCTGATAATATCAACTAATAATCGAAAATTCAAGATCCAATCCTAAAACTGCATCTATTATACACACTATGTAGCTGATACAGTAACATCTTAATAAAGGTCGAGGTTGTCTCTGGAGCAGGGATGTTACTGTGTACACAGTGAGGTACAGTCTGTCTCTTCAGAGTTCACTTTTGGGTAAGCGGATGGCACTAACCACTTGTAATTAGATGTGAAATCCTTTGTGTGTAGGTCACCTGGCGTGTGTTGACTGAGGCCTGATGTTAGCACCTGATGACTGTTTAGTGGCTTGGATGAAATTCCTGGCTGGTCTCAATTAGTCTCCTGCAGCAGAGCTAACTTCATCACAGGTGGCACTGATGATGGCAGGCTTGGGAGGGAAGCCAAAGGTTTGAAAAGGCGTGTGGAAGGAGCAGGGGAGGCTTTCTGAGAGGCAACACGTACAGCTCAGAGCTGATGCTAACACTCGGAAGCGTTAGAACTTGCACTGTGCTGTGTTCAGTTGTAAGGAAGAACAGGTATGTTTGGGTTTTGATGTGAATAATTTGGCAATTTTAATTTAGTTAATTTTAAATTTTAACTTTACCTCTGTTATAATCTACAAGACCTATATACAGGATGGTGGTTTTTATTCAATATAGGTGGTTTGTGACCATTATAACATAACTTTAAAAGTGAGTTACTTGTAAAATCTTAGCTTTGTATTGCTTTGAACGGCTGCTTCAAAGGCATGTTAGTATCTGTGCTTGTAAGTGCCCCATCCCTTCACTTAAATATAGTGTTTGCTGATTAATAAGAGTGTCTGTTTAATATATTTTTTTCTGACTTGTTTGAGCAGAAATTGAGCATGGGTTTTGGAGAAGATCACTAGTCTACTTGTCTTCCCCACTATTTATGGCAACATGTCCATGCTCTGTCAGCACTACTGAGAGGAAGGCACAAGCTCACCCGTGCTGGCTTTAACTTAGCTGTCTGGCCTAGTTACAGGAATGTTTCTGCTCCTTTTGTGCTCTTGGAATATAGATGCAGAGACCTTTTGTAGCAGAGAAGTTTGGTGCAGTGGGTGAAGCTAGAAAATGCTGGGTTGGAGATTTAGGAGTTAGGACAAAATGCCTTCTCTGTGTATCTAAGCAATTAGCTGCCATACTGGGGAACACTCCAAGCCATAAGCTGATGGTCTGTATGCTTGAGTACTGGTCTTGAGAAGGCATTCAGCACCTGAAGGCAAGGAACTTTATAGATGTGTTATCTGACTTCAGCGATATCTTCTCTTCTAGAGCTTTCGAGTAGCTGAATTTCATGTATCATTCAGGCTTACAAAAAAGAGTGTGTTCAAATAAAAGCAGTTGTTCCTAACCCCATTTTAATATAAATGATGCTGTTCTGCTATCGTATTAAGATGTGACAAAGCAAAGTAAGTAGCTGGCAAAAGATAAAAGCTGTGAGAAGATACGTTCTCGTGCTTTTCTATGGTCAGAATTAAGCCAAAACCTCAACTCTTTGGTTAGTGTCTTTCAGATAAAAGATTTGAGTGTCTTTGGAGGTAAAAGCAAGCCAGAAACTGCAAAAATTATTAAAAAGTAGTTAAATTTTAAAAGTAATTTATTTGCGTTTTTCTGTGATAGCTTCTTGAATTCAAATACGTTGTCTTTTTTTTTTATTATAGTGTTAAAACTTCAATGTTCAAGTTTGATGCAGAAATTATTTTGAATTTTTTGGCCAAAGTATAAAACTTACAGGAACAGATAGACCCACAGTGTCTTAACTGTAGAACTAGTTTCGATAGGGCTAATGTAATTTAAGAAGCAATAAGAAAGTGTTATTTAAGTGCATAAAAACATTTCAGGGAGAATTTTACTAAAATGTTTTTTTTTTCTTACAAACACATGAATATAAATGGTTTTGTAGAGAGGAGAGTCTTTGTGAGTGTCAAGTGGAAAGGAAAAATGTGAACTGGTCTCTGTGAGGTCTTGTTTCTTGTAATTTGAGGCAAATATTGTCTCATTTTTAAAAAAGCAAACAAACCACCACCACAAATGACCTTTTAAGCCTGACAGAAGCACGGTTAGAATGAACAAACTTTAATGTGTATGTTTTCTTTTTATCTGTAAGGATATTTGTGTCTGTCATGAGTGGAAGGTCCTTGGGAGTAAGAAGGAAGCTGGACAATGTGCAAGTGCTGCTTGTTCCTTGTTACGCTTGTGGTCATGCTTGACAGCAGATGTTGAGTAGCTGTTTCTCTTAGGTGTGTCCAGTCTATGCTGAATGTAACATTTTGTACATTCTGTTGTGCACATGCGACATGACTTCTATGTTTTGAGCTGTCTTTCTTGGAAATGTTCATATTTCAAATGACATGAAGGAAGTGAAGGTCCTATCCGAAGTGAGAGGTTGTTTGATGCCCAAGTAGAGCATAGGGGAGTCTGACTGTGGATGTGTGAGACAGAAAATTGAGAGGTGTCTTGGAGAAAGTAAGGGATGTCAGGTAATCCCTGTGTAAATGTTCATCAGGAGCAGATTTTAATGCCAAGTCTTGACTGGTCTGAATCCCCGAGGACGAGAAACTTGAAATTTATGCAGAAAGCAAAAGAAGTGGTGATAATGCTAAAAAAGCAGCAGAGAGGGGAAAAAGAAGAGTGAATTCAGTGTTACCAGTGTGGGTTTCCTTGAATAAAAGAAGATCAGAGAGGAAGGAGTTACAAGTAGGAGAGGTGAGGGATGGCCACCATAATAAGAGAGAGTTGATTAGTGTTGATGAAAGCAACAACTTACAGACAATGTTGTAGAAGAGTTTGCAGACTCTAGTTATTAGCTGAGGAAAAGCAAAACACAGAGGTGCTGAATGTGACACCTTATCAATTGAAGTAGGAAGGGATAAAAAAAAACAATTAGAGAGCAAAGAGAGAAGAGAGCTGATGCTAGACTCACGAACAGTCCTGATAGAGGTTACACTAATGAAGTGATTGGAAGGTAGTGTGGAGGGGACAGGATCTTGAAGGATTCAGAAGAAAATGGTTTGAAAAAGCAACCTCTTCTTTCAAAAGCAGCCAGTAGAATAAACTGGAAAAAAGACAACACACAATATTGACTCTGTATATGAAATGGAACTTTCTCACACAGTGCTTCCGTCCTTGTTTCAAGGCTTCATGAGCAGACCTATATAGGCAGCTTTGTATCAATTCATATGTAAAGCTGCCTTTATGGTAAAACACGTAATTCTTAAAGGGTTCTATAGAGCTAGCAATTCTTAAGTTAAAAAATGAAATCCAAAACAACAGCAAAGCAACCAACCCTTCTCCCCATAGATTCTGGCACAGGAGTGAGGGTGGGTCATGCACCTGACATCGTTCTGCTGGAACGCTCTTATGAAGAGTGTACAGCTGGCTACTCTGGAAAGCCTCGGTAGTGCTTCAGTATGAACAGAAGCTCCAAACTACAAAGCTCTCGAGTTTGATTCTCCTGAGCTGCATCTTTGTCCATGAAGATGGGTACTTAACTAGAACCCTTTGGGCTTGGCCATGAGAATATTAAGATGCTTTAGTTGAAAGCCAGATTGAAAGCCACAAGAAAGAATTAGAGATGACGGGCTAGATTTTGAAATCATTGAGATAAATTTGAACCTGACTAGTCCGTTCTATAGGGTAGTGTCAAAATGATGAGGAATATTTTGAGGCTTACTGGTAGATGATGATAAATGAAGTTCTCAAAGGAGCTGTGAATGTATTGTTCACTGCACTGGAGGGATCATGTGCTTATGGGGAGTGGGCAGGCTGTAAGCAAAGGACAGGAGAAGTGAAGACCTAGAGATTCAGCTGCAGTTAATGGAGGATTTGTTGGTTCGATACATGAGCATGTTAATATTTAGCTGTTATACATTGAAATGAGCTGCTGCATTGTGGACTAAGTCTGGTGGATTTTGATTCGGGCATAGTAAATGAGAGATATCCAGCTGTAGACAGAATAATAGAAGTGGTTTCATTATAGAAGGAAACTGTGCTGGTGTCCAGTTAATTTAATTCCTACAGAGGAAAAAAAACCACCTTTACATAGTAGTATAATTAATCTATCATTTATTTTCCTTCTGAGATCTGGCATTCTTTTAATTTTTTTGCTAAGAGATTAATAATCTTTCAGAAAACCCTAAAACTTCAGCAATATGTGTTTATGCTGCCCTACTATATATACGTACATGCTCATCTGAATTTTTTTGAAAGAATTAAAAAAAAAAAAAAAAGGTGGGGGCAACACTTCCCATGACACTCTGATGGTTTTTTGCTAACATTACAATATTAAGAATACCCCAAATGGAAATTATTATAACTGGACAGTTCTGTCAAAATGGTGGAGTCACCGTCCCTGGAGGTATTCAAAAAGCAAGTAGATGCGGCACTTCAGAGCATGGTCTAGTGACCATGGAAGTGTTGGGTAGAAGGTTGGGCTTGATCATCTTGGAGGTCTTTTCCAACCTTGATGATTCAATGATTCTATAAAGCAGGTTTGTACCGGTGTGTCAGATCTAAACAATCTTTGTATACACCTGTTTGAAAAAGTTTCCTTGGCCACAAGTAGTGCCTGGTGGGTGAGGGCAGCCTGTGCTTCTGGAAGTGGCACGTTCAGGTGTCTGTTCCACCTCGTGCTGGGTGAGGTGGAAGGAGGATGGCCAGAAGATTTTACCATATCATTTCCTATTTCACCTTCTGGTTCTTTCTGTCTCTTGAGCCTGCTCTCAGAAGGTAACAGTGTAGATAAGGCAATGTGTGTGGAAAAAAGCTTTAAAGTAGCCTAACCGCTCCTTGCGTGGGGGCCATCCTTCCCTTGGCACCAACAGCGGGGCTTTTGCCGCTGGCTGACAAGCACTTTCTGAAAGCTTTTGCTGCTCCAGTTCTCACCAGACTGGTTCCAGTTGCCTGGCCAGGCCGGTGGTGCCCAGGCTGGCAGGAGCAGCGGGCGGGAACAGGTAGAGGGAGGAGAGCAAAGGGCAGCGGCGATCCCCCAGTGCTTGGGAAGCCCAGCCTGCGCCCTCAGCGCCCTGCCCTGCTTCGCCGTGGCCAGACGCTTCGGAGACACCAGCCTGCTGATCAGACTCCTCTCCCTTTGCTGTCCTATGCCAATGGCGGGGCAGGTTCAGTCCCCCGGGGCCGGGGCTGCCCTGGGTGTGGCGGTGCCCGGGCCGCGGCCCGGTGCCTTCAGCGGCGTCTCCACTAGATGGAGGTGGCGGGATGAGCAGCGCCGGCGCCGGCGGCGGGAACCCCGCGGGGGCGGCGGGGAGCGGGGGCGCCTCGGCTCGGGGGCTCCCCGGGCTCCCTGCGCTCCACAGCCTCGGGGAAACGTGGCCGTGTTTCCAGAGATACACTGGTGTGAACCGGCACGGAACTGAGCCACGATCAGCTCGCTAGATCTGGCTTCTTCCGAGCCCCCTCCCCTTTGCTTTCTACTGTCTCTAGATCCTGCAGGCCAGGAAAACAAGACTTGCCAAGGAGCGCACATCTGTACATCTTCTCTTCGGAAGTGTTTTTAAGGGCTGAACTCTTTTCTCATTGTCATTTATTTATTTGGTTACCTTCCCCACCCAGAACACGTTGGTGGGAGTACGGGCTCTTGTGGCAAGTCCAGTGAGTGAATGTTGAACGCTTGTGAAACGCATGTGAAGGCGCTGGAGAGGTTAACTGTGCCACAGGGGCTTGCTGCATGTCAGCCTGAAATACTGGAGAATTCAATGGACATAACACGGTGCTTGACAGAAACAGAAAACTGGTGATTCTGACTTGCCTGGGGTAAGCGCGGGACTCTGTGATGTCCTGATCTTTGTGCAAAGACCTGGTAAAGAAAAGCAGTCTTAACAGAAACCCTAAATTAGAAATATTAGATTTTTATGACGAGCAAGTATCACTGGAAGGATGTCACCCATTAATAGAAAAGAATAGAGGGAAAATGTTTTCTTTAGTCTTTCTGACAAAAAAAAAACCCAAACAAACAAAAACATCAGTGATATTTCCCTAGTTTATTTTTTTAAAAGCAGAACACGTATAAGAAAATAGAACACTATATGGAATAAAGACAAAGATATTAATGATTACTAGTAATTTGTCAAAATACATTAATGAAGCTTTCTATTTATAAGCTGCTTTTCCTGATTTGAGGTCCTTAGAGCTATTTTATCCTGTGATGTTAGAAAAGGAGTATTCACAAAAAGAACTATATTACTATTAGCTTCTATTCCACTCACCTGAATTATTTTTATACTACATCAACCCTTTTATGCAGTTGAGAAGTAAATACATTCTTCACATGGATAATGTAATATGCAGTTGTTTTTGTTTTGTTGTGGGGTTTTTTTAATGTTTGATGTCTGGAGGCATACAATCTTTATAATCCTGTTTGCCATCTAGGTGCATAAACTTGTTAAGTGTTGGGCACCGCAAGTGCCCGACAAGTTGGAAGTGTAAAATAGTGTGTGATCGTGCAGGTGACATCTTCTAGCTCTTGTTTTACTTGATGGAAAAAGTCTGCTGTGAGAATTCTGAAGGGCAGGGTTTAAGTTGACTGTAAATGTCAAATTTGAATTTAAGTTTTGAGAAGTAGAAGCTGACTACCAGATCCCAACAAAATGAGTGGACAATTTCAAATGGGCCATGTTCTACTAAATAATTACGATTATTTGTATTGTAATTGAAAGAGTGTTTTTATAGTTGTCCATCAGCTGTGTGAGAAATGCTGTTGGTTCTTTTTGCTTTGTTTCAGAGGTCCTTCGATTTCTTGTGTTTATTTGCATATTCAAGATTGATCAACACTGCTGTTGCCATTTGCTGAATGGCAGCCTCATTGGATGGAGGGGAGAGGGTGCAGATTTGGAAGCTCTCTGCCTGTGCTATACACTGTGACACTGACAATCCCAGCAGGTTGCAAAGGGGAGGGTTGAGTCTGACGGTGGTGTAGGAGGTGTTGCACCTCAGATGGTTCTCAGATCACTGTGGAAGAACTTTTTATTTCTACATTTCTAATTGAACTCCCACAGAGGCTGATTTGGGTTATGTAGATTGGGTTTGGAAAAGGCTTGTAGTTGGTGATAGTTGATACACTCAGTTGCTGATTGTATTAGTTAGGTAAGATAACTGAGTTTAGTTGCTGACCCTCCAGAGCGGTGCTGAGGCAACTGGAAGATGTCATATGTTTTGGTAAAGTGAGCCTCACAACTGCGTGCATCAATTTGTGTAGAATAAGGAAAAAATCAAGTGATTAATAATTTGCAGGTGAGATTTTGGTGGGACATGTGCTGTGCTGTGAAATTGCATAGTAGTTCCAACGGTGCCGTCACTGCATGAGGATGGAAGGTCAGGTTGTGTACAGTCATTCATGTGCCTTTGGCAAATCGGTGGCACTTACTGTATATAAAGCCATAACTGGGAATGTGGTTATGATTAATGGGTTGGGTTTGGTAGAAGAGTGTGTATGAACAAGAAAGTGGCTTTAAAGAAGCAACATTGATTTTATTTGTATAAAAATAAAACGGATTTTGTTACCTTTTTGTCTTTTTAGCCATAATGACAAGTTACCCTTGGAAGGGGTGAACATTGGTAATGAATTTCCCCTGCACCTCTTGAAGTAACACGTATCAGGCTAAAGAATTCCATTTCTTTTTTAGGTCTCTTGCACTACTGAATTATGTACATTTGTCTATTGTTTCTCAGTGGATAGACAATTTGGATAGTTAAAATGTTGATGTCCTTATTTTAATAACATGAATATACAAATGTAAGGAGTTTATCTTATTTGTGGGTCATGTTTTTCTTATTGTGAAATGTGTGGAAAAATAAGGGTAGAAGACTAACAAGAAATTTGAAATTAATATTAGCTACATATACACTACGAAATTCTCTTGAAGTAATTGTTCAACACACTGCTTTTAGGAGTTTAATCTGTTTTATGGATGTCCTTTTAGCTGTAAAATAGTGCCATAGACAGAATAAACTTTGCTCGACCATCACCTTGTTCCAGAACTTCACTTTGGGAAATTGGATAGACTTACATAGTTCCAAACTGTTTGGCTAGGAAGCATGCTGCCTTTGATTTTGACATAATGTGGCACGAGTTGGTTATTTGCCTCCTTACGTAACGTATTTGTTTTTCATCAAACATTCTGATAAGGTCTTATTAAAGTACCATGTATTATTTATGGTATTGTGTATGAAAATGAACGGAAGGGAAAAATTCTTTCAACTTAGGACTTTTGCAGAATAACAGCCTTTCTGTGCTAGGAAAAAGGGGAAGAAAAAAAAGCATGACATCCTCCTGTCAGAACAGGAGGCTGCTTAAGGCAGAGAGAAAGAATGAATAAAGGAGAAAGGGCTTAGAGAGGGCTCATTTCTCCTTCTCACTCTCTTGCCCTGTGGCATGTGGTGTTTTTTATTGGTGGTTTGGGTTTTTTTGGGGTTGGGTTGGGGTTTTTTTGAGATGCAGAACAGCCCAGATTACTTTATCTGGGCTATTCTAAGAGATCAGTCCATGGTAAACGGCGAAAACGTGGATGTTTCCTAAGCCAAACCCAAGCCCTGTATTGCATGGTTGTTTGGGGGTTGATTAAATGCATTGGTTTTGTTGCACTGATTGCTTTGGAGAAAGAAAGTTATGTAATAACTGATCCTGCTGGAAAATTTTTCGGGTTTTCATGAAGACATAGTGGATCTAAATCAGTCTCTGAAGCTTGTGTGGGTGCAGGTATGTGTGCGCACATGGAGAATGAAAAGGAATAGATGGGGGTTTATTTGCAATACAGCGCCTGAGTTGCAGTGACATGTTCTGTGTCTGTTTACAGTGAAGGGGGGACTATTATTTAGTTTTTAGGGTAGATCTTAGTCTCAAACCAGTTGTGCTGTTGATGAAATAGGCTTCTCTTGTATGTGGATTACTTATTGTTAATGCTAAACTCTTGATCTAAGGTATGTTTTTGTGGGAGTTAGCTATTTTATCAAAGAGGTAATTTTTAAACCTTTTGCAGTCTTTTTAAAAGGAACCCCTTCAAAACCTCAGGGTGCTTTGAGATTTGACCTTCTTTCCTGAAGAAGTAATATTTAATTCATTTGCCAAATTCTAATTAAAAATAGTAGTATCTTCTGTTATACTTGAGTTCTATCTAAGAAAAAAAAAAAAAGAGACCTGTAATATAGGACCTCAAGGACAAACTGTAATATAAATTATTTGATTTGCAGGTCACATCCTACTTTATTACATAAAGACTAACTAGATCTACTAATGAATAATTATTACTCCATAAAATAAAGGGGGGGTGGGGGGAAGAGAAGAAAAAGCCTGCAAGAGTAGAATACTAATTTGAAGTATCACTCTCAAAGTAAAAAGTAAACATTAAATTCTAAAAATTACAGATGTAATTCTTCCATGTAACCTGATAGGGCATTCCTTTCTAATAGATGGACTAGCTGTCAAAGAAATTTGTAATTTTAGATGAGATGGGGTTTAGACCAATTTTAAGATCCAGTCTTTATCCAAGCCTGCTCCCCTCCCCCCGGTAAAGTAGACACAGTGTGCCATACAATTTTATTTCATTCCTGATGTTTCTGCTGCAGTGGTTACACAGATATTTCACAGTTTCGCTGTAATGCTTTTATAGGCTTCTCTGGGAAAGTAGATGGTGAACAAAACGTAGATACAAAATTAATTTGTATTTTAAAACAAGCTCAGTTACTGATAGCATTGTGTATTTGCTGGAATCCTCTTGACTAGGCAAGATTCTCTCCCTTCCCCACTTTGTGCTTCATACTTTTGTTCTTAGAAGGGGAAAGCCCTTTTTATGTCAAGTGTGAGTCCTGGGGCGGGGG
>WEIS01067160.1:7172-22767 GCA_013389965.1 Todus mexicanus | reverse complement strand
TCTTTTTTCTTTTTTTCTTTCTTGTAGGATTCACAGTTGCTTACATTTGAGGAAGATGACCCACCAGAACCGCTTGAGCTAGCAGTTAAACAAGTTGTTAGCATTGTAAAGTCAGCTCAAGAGAAGGTAAACTTTGGTTTTGTTTTGGTGTGCTTTTCGGCAGGAAATGTTAACTTTTCTCGTGAGCGTCAGTGGGAGTTTTATTTGTCAATACTTCTGTACCCTTGACCTAAGTTTGGCAAAGCTGGTAGGAAGCTGCCTCTCTAATGAACCTGTGCAAATCTCTTTGCGTTGATTCATTCCTTTTGCAAGTCATGAGCAGAATGCGCTCCAGGGCTTCTACCAAATGAACCCTGGCATAACCAGGGTTAGGCCAAGTTTATAGGTACCCCTTCAACAAACTTGTACAGCAGCCCTCTCCCCCCACCCCTGTGATCGGTGTAATGATTCCTTGTCCTATTGCTAAAGTGTAGGGTGTGGACTTCTTGAAGAGGGAAAGGGACATTTCTCCTTGGGAACAAGAAAACATCTTTGTTTACCTCTTGCTGTTTGTATGCCTGATTACAGGTTTGCTTCCTAAGTCAGAGCTGGGTAAGGACCAGAGGAACAAGTGCAAAGTCCTAAGGGTGAAGTCTTGACTGTACTGAATCCTGAATTCAGTGGGAAGCGAATGGTCTTTAATTCTCCCACCCCATATGCTGGGGAGTGGTTTACCACATGTAAAATTAAAATAAGACAGAATTGGACTCTCAGAACAGGGTAAAAATGCATTGAAAAGGGGAAGAATTATGTATGCTTATTAACAATGATAGCTTCTGCATTTTCATCTTAGTGACTGTAACTACTAGTCACATCTGAACTGATGCTCAACTTTAGGTACCTGCATCGAATTAGCCTAACGCTTTTCTTCTAGTTTTGCTTTGTCATTTTGGTTTGCTGGTCTGATTTTGATGTTAAGCAGCTCTCCTATGATTCCTTTGAGAGCTATGCATGCTTATCTGCCTGATACACAACTTACAGGCACACCCTGATTGGTGGCAGCTGGGGATTGCCAACGTGTAAAGTTGTTTGTGCACTTGCTCTCTGTTTGTTTTCCCTCCTCTTTTCTCCTTCCTTCTCCTTCCTCGCCTCCTTCAAGTGGTCTTGCCCCAGCAAGGGTGCTAGAGAGACTGGAGTTGGTAGGGTTGGCAGTAGTGTTACTCCGTGCCGCAGGAAGACAGCACAATGGGGAATTGTAAGGAGAGGGGACTGCTAGGGCTAAAAGTATTGTGCTGTATAATGTGTGAAGCCAGCAACTGAGAGAGATCTACTACAATAAAAGCTAGTGAGTAACAGGACAAAAAAAGAAGTGTCTTCAAGTGAGGTGTTTAAAATGTTGCAGGAAGGCAGGCAGGGCTACAAATGTATTTGCATGGGAGATGACCAGGAGGTTTGAGTCTGCTGGCTGCCCTCAGTCAGTGTCAGAAGTTTGAAGTTCAGCAGGGGTGCGTGGAGCCAGCTGCATGCTCCGAGTATGGTGCTCATGGCTGCACCACAATGAGAGCAGCCTCTCAAGGCTAAAACCTGCTTTCATCTTTCCTGCATGCCAGAACCAAGGCACAACACTGCAGTCCTGGATTTCCCTGAGATTGTGTTTTACCACTGGAAACATCTCTGCTGCAGTCTTCGGTTAGCCTTTTAACTTTAGAATATGACTGAAATAGCAGTGAGGTAGGTTGGTGCCCATGGTGCCTCTGGGGCACCTTTACCTGCTAGGTGACCAAAGGTAGCCAGTGCTGGCTCCATGGCAGCCAGGGAGCTGCTTGTTGCTGTATTCTTGGTCTCTTCTACCTGTAGCTTTGCAGGTTGACACTCTCCCTTGTGCAGTCTCTGGTCCTTGTCTGACCTTGGGTTGAGCCATTTCAGTTTGTTAATCGAGCTGTTACACCGCAGGCAGCAATCTAATGTGGTTTTGCAGCAGCTTAAACCAATATAAGCACATCTGAAAATGTATTGGATTAAAACAGGTTTGCTTACATAAACTGGGTTGTTCTGAACTGACCCAAAGCCCATTTCCATAATCTTGTGTGCAGCTGCTGGGAAAATTTCACTGAATTATTCTTATTCCCTCAGTTGAGGTGCAACATGAATATTTATTTGGATTTCAGTGTCTGATAACCTCAGAGTGACACTCTGATAGCTATTTTCCCTCCTTCCTTTAATGCATACCTTTCTCTAAACACCTCAGGAGTTCTCTTATATGGTAACTGTCTCTCTTACATATTCCTCAGGTTATACAAAGGGTCCAAAGATTTGTAATTCTGTAGCATTTTCTTTACCCCCTATTGCTCTTCAAACTCTTAATCTTTGTATATGAAATTGAAATATCTCCCTGCAGCTTGTCCAGACTCAAATTTCTGATCTGTATTTGTAACTCAGTACTGGTGTGACTGGCTCTGTGTGTAATTCGTGACCATGTGTTGCATGTTTACCAATGCTGTAGCATCCCGCAGAGCTCTGCGCTTGCTCAAGGCATCAGCTACCACAAGACTGTTTTCCTGCAACCAGTTCAATGTTGCTGCTTTACTTGTGGCCTGTATGGCAAGAGCATATAGGTGCCTTAGTTCAGCAGGCAGGGCTTGATTTATTGCATGTCATTTCAAATACGCATTTGACCTTGCATCAGAGAGGTTGTGGTCATCAAAGGAGCCGCAGGATTGAGGGTGAGAGATCAAAATAGCAGTAAACAGGGGATGCGTAATATTTTAACGCGGCTGTATGCTGATAGAGCCCTGTGGTATGTCTTTTGTGGTGGGTGGTCCTCTGTCCTCTTGAGTGCTGGGCCATGGAGCACAGCCAGGTGGTGAGCGTGCCTGGTGCTGGGAGCGAGCTGGGAAGCTTTGCTCTTAAACAATATGGGATTGCCAGCCAGACCATGATTATTATATTACTGCTGACAGCCCTGTTTATGACCAGGACACACACTGACACGTGTAGTCCTTAAGTATATATATACTGTCTTTGCTTTGATGAAGCTGAAAGTTGTAAAACTGGTATGTGCTCCACAGTGCAGTGCTGCAGGCATGGCTGTGGAAGCTGCTGGTTGTCAGCTTGGCCAAAGCCGTTGTGTTAAGGACAGAGCCGCTCTGTGGCTGAAGGTTACACCACACTGCTTCTTGACAAAGCCTCTATTTATACATTGCCTTCACTCCAGTTTTGGGCCAGAGCCTAAATATATAGAATGAGGTGGCCTGTTTTCGTTGTGTGGTGTTGTTTATTTTGTTTTAATAAAGTAAACATTAGGAATATTCTTAGCTAATTCTGCCAACCTTTCCATTACTTCAGTCTGTTTCCAGAGGCTTTGAACTTCACAACAACAACAAAGGCATAAAAAAAGGTGATTCTCTTGTTGGGAACTTGGTACAGAGGGTTTGGACAGAGCAGGCTACAACAGAAGTCTCCCTTCTTTTCACGCTTCATGCTTAAATAGAAAGAGGTAAAATGCCCTCAGAGTGCCATTCCTTTAATGAGTGTTAATAAGTTGCTACACAAGGAGTGACTGTCTTGGATCAGAAGAGGCAGCAGCAAATTTGAAAGCTTCATGTTAATTTTTGTGTGGTGAATCTTACTGAGGGAAATGGTGGAGAGAAAGGAGGACTGTTTTGCAGGCTTGTGAGAGGTCCTGTTCTCTGATGAGCTGTGCAGCATGCCCATAGAGGCCTTATTCACCCACACAGCTGTTGTAGCTTTGACTTGGTACCGCTTTGTTTGCAGCCACCCTGCTGGCAGCCTGTGTTCTTGCCATACTGGGGCATTGGGGCTTCCAGTTCCACTTGCTCTGAAGCAGGTAGAGACATTGTGCAGCAGAGGCTACTTTCCGCTCTGGGAAAGACTGATTTCTTGTTGCCACCACTACAGTACTAACTGGGATCATTCCAAGTTAAGTATATGTGTTTATTTCTGATTGGTTTTAGTAGGGTGAATTGCCCTTACCATCGTGTGCAGTTCCTATTGTCTTTTAACTCCCTGTTTTGCTTGAAAAGCTGTCCTGGACCTTTGCTACTTTAATGACTGGGGTTTTTTCACCAGTCTAAGTGGAATCATGGCCCATGCAGGATATTTTTTTCCTTTTTTTTCCTAGTTTTTGTATTAGGATAATCCTTTATTCTTAACGTATTTACTTTTCTTCCACGGTGTTTGCTGTCAGTAAATATATTGTGAAGGAACTGTATTTCCTTCCAGCCTTTGTTTAGCTTTGCTAAATAAGTTGTTCCTTAAGTCTCCTTTCACAATGTTGTCCTGCCTCATGAGTCACTCACTCCTGTGCACCCATTTCTTGAAGCAGCTCCAGTTAAATCCATTTTCTTGAACTCCATGGCTGAAGTGACACACAGATCTCACCATACAAGGAGAGTACTGCTTCTTTGTGTCTCTGAAAGTACTTTCTTGATGTATTCTCAACTGCCTCTCCCATGGCCACTTCACAGTGTGACTGACTTGATGCATCCAGGTCGCTCTTCCTTTGGTGTTCTCCCAGTGATGAGCTGCCCTCCGTAGGACTAGTATTTGTTAGTTCTCATATACACACACACTCTGTGTTTTGAACTGCGTTTCTCTTCTAGTCTTCAAGGTTTTCCAGCTTTTCTGTGTGTTGTCCTAATCTTCCTTTATATTGCTGCTTCCCAGCTTGCTTTCCTTAGCATCACACTCTCTTTCAGATTTCTCCGGAGGGATTTTGGAATTTAACTATGCAATAGGGTCAGTGCCTGGCAGGCCCCTTTGTAACTTGCTTCCAGCTTTCACTTCCCTTCTCACTATACTGTCCCCTCCTTTTCAGACACGTCCTTGTTCAGCTTAACATGGGAATGGTGGAGTGCAAGCTTAGTTATCAGTGGATGACCCTACTAAAATAGACAAGACAGCCTAACCTACTCAAGAACCTAATGTCTTGTTGAAGGAAGACATCAGAGTGGGGATTTGTTTGCTTCAGTGGAGATAATATTTGTTTTGACACTGTCAGGTAACCTGTCTGCCTTCCAGCTGCTGCTGCAAATGTGTGTGGGCCTCCTATAGGCTTCTGCCACATCTACCAGCTCAGCACAGGGGTCAGAGATGCCTTAGCACCTCAATGGCGTGATGCCCCAGTGTATCCGCAACTGAATCTCTCTCCAGGCTACTGCAGCACGAACTGGCAAACCTCTCCTGCATGTTAGGCTTCTGTTGGTCTCCATGTCTTCAGCTATGCTGTCTCTCACATGGTTTGTAAAGACTTGTGTGTTAATACCAAAGTAGCAAGCCTATTTCTGATACTTATTTATTTTCCCTCTTCTTAAATCTAAGTACTTCCTCCCATCCTCCCATTATTTGATATTCACTTAACTTGATAGGTGGGTTGAAAATTCTTCCTGTCCTGTTGCCTTGTACTCCTTGTTTGTTTCTTTACCCTTCCTCCTTTTTTTTTTCCTTTTTTTTTTTTTTTTAATTTGTATGTGTGTGGATCTCAAGGGAGTGGATAAATTCACATGTTTTATCAGTTTCTGCTTTGTTTCTGTTGCTGGCATGTTAACTGTCTCTCTCCTGCACTCATTTCATCGCTCACCCTGCCTTCACTCTGGTGTTTACCATTGTTTTGAAAAACTGGTCTGGGGTTATCTCATTATATTTGCAGGTAAATTTGCTTTCATACCGGCTTCTAAAAACCTGCCCCTTGCTGTGCCTGGGTTAGACCTTGCATTTGTCTTCTCTCTTTTGGTTTGTCTGTGTCACTTGGTGAGGAAGCTAGAGAAGCCCTCTTGAGAAGTTAATGCATAGGCTCTGGTAACTAAGGAAGATCACATAATTCTTCTTTTGAACAGCTGAGTGTTACGACTATCAAAAGGCGGAAGACTGGGAAATTTTCTTACCATGAGGTTTTAAGCTGAGCGCACAAACTCTCTATGTGTCCATTGACAAGATAAATGTTCCGTGAAAAAAAAAAAAGAAAGCCCTCTTCTTCTTGGAACAGTACTCCAGACAAATATGGGAAACTTGGGGGATCCTAAATCTAATAGTGTACTGGTCCCTACAGTTGAGATCAAGGCAGCTTTCACTGCATGGCTGCCTCATGGTATATACTCATTTTCTTGTGAAAATGTTAAAGATTTGTATTACTTGCATACAACTGGGTAACCTCAAGTAACCTGCTCTTCTGGAAATAAATAACAAGTGCAGTAAAACTGATACCCTTCCAGAAAAAAAAAAACCAAAACAATCAAGGCCTGTAATGCTGAGGGTTTTACACACACATGTGATGTGGTCAGGACCTGGGGAAGGTGAAGAAGTCCTTCCCTGGCAGGGCTGTGAGAACTTCCCGCTGAGGTCATGGCCCTTCACCCTCCCTTAGCCATGGGAGGGAACCTGCTCCCACACACTCATGGAGAGGGGAGGGAGGAGTAATGAAAAGGCCATATGTAACGAACAAATCAGTGAGGTGCCGGTGCCAAAACCGAAACCTCAAGACAAGAGGACACCACATGAGGGAGCAGAGGCACTCCGATGCTTCTTGAGATGATGCAGCTTCTGGTCCTGCTGGTAGATAGTCCTGGTTTCTTTGCGCTGCTACTTCACCTCTCCCTATTTCTGCTAATTTAGGAGGTCTTGCTTGTCCAGATGTAAGATAACAAGAGAGCTGGGGTGTGACCCCTCAGGGAGTCCAGAGTTAACCAGCCACAGCTGCTGTGCAGTGATGCAAGGGCTTAATTTTTAAACAGTTTGTTAAAAAAATGAAAGGTCTTCTAGACTCTAAAACACAAAGTGTTGATGACTGGGGATGTTCCTGGTAAAGAAGGGTGGGAGAGAGATGAGGAATATAAACGGAGTCGAAGAGCACCTCCCTTCTAATCAGTCCACGTGCCACTGTTTTGCTATGAACATCTATCCTTCCTCTTTCTCTCCCTTGTTGACCAGAAGAGAGTGCTTTGCCTGACACTCCCTTCTTCTGCTCTTATCTGTGCAAAGAGAATGAATACGAAGAAGCATGTTGGATGGGGACATGGAGGAAGAGGAACCTATGTAGCACAGAAGGCTTCAGTGCTTTTCTGGGGAAAATGGCCTACATATTTCTGCTCTGATCTATCAACATTATCTGCTACTTTTCTAAAGGAATGTCACCTAAAAAGGGAAACGGCAGTTACAGTCTCTTTAATCAACTTCTTAAGACTTGTAGCAGCATCTTTGATGAAAACAGAATTGCTTTCTTTTCAAATTCTAGTCCAGAATTCTTCTATTGTCAGTATTCTGACTCCATAACTCATCCTGCTTCCAGAACAAAGGGACTCACCTGATATAAAGACATTATTTTCCATTAACAAACATGGAACCACTTCTTTTTCGCATTGGATTAGAAATTAAGGGACCTCTGTACCTGAAGACCACAGTTATTTTATTAAAAGTGAAAAGAGAAGGGGAGTAAGACTTGGTAGATGTCTTTGGCAGAAAAGAATAGACTAAAAGCCCAAACCCCACTGATTTGGGCTCCTAAACTAAAGGTGCAAGTATCAAAAAAGTGGATTTAGCATCTCTTGACAAGATGTAGAAAGAAGAGTGAAAGTTCCGTGGCGCCACCTGCAGTGTCTGTTTCCAACCTTTACTTAGAAGTAAATGTGACTAAGAAAAAAGTGGCACATGAACTCATCTACCAACCCTTCTGCAACCCCTTTTTGTTTGTTTATTGGTTTGGTTTGGTTTGGTTTGTTTGGGGTTTTTTAAGCAATAATCAACCACATACCTGGCAGCCTTGTCTATTAGACATCCAGAAATTCCAGATGAATGGCTCCACATCACATGTACAGCAAGTCCAACTTGTTCTGAATGCACTGAATTTCCTATGCATGTGTGGACAAAATGCGCATGGATGATGAACCACTGTGTTTAGGACATGCAAGTGTCAGCAGCTTTTGCATCAAACTGGTGCTTTTTCCTCCTCTGCCCTTGAAAAAGAGGGAAGAACCTAGTTTTTTGCTCTTGTTAGCTATTAAAAAAGCTTAAAAATCCTTTATAGCATAATAGTGGGTGTCCATGTTGATTATGTGGGATTAAGTGTCAGAAATTGCATGTGAAGGAATTTAGGCTTTAAGAAAGGGGAAAGATGAGGGAGACTGATTTGTCCACTTCTAAAGCAGGATTTGCAGAAGACAAACCTGAAAAGGTAAATCATGTTGCTTGTAGATGTGATTGAGATTTTTATTTGTGGTGTCCACCCCTCCCCCACCTCCTCCTTTTGTAATTAAGTCTCTGCCGTAATGGATGTGCTCTGAAGCCCTTGATAATGCTCTGGTCCTTTATAAAATGTATGCTATAGAGCCCAGGGAGATGAAATACATTTAAGGAGAGACTGATAAGGATCTTCCAGAAGGTACATGATTCATTTTAAAGCCTTCAGCTTCAATTCCAGTGCCCAGAAGTGAAGCAATAAGTGCACAAATGTAATTTAATAGCATAGATGCAGAGTTTCCGTCACACAAATCTTGCAGCCAGTTATTTGTCTGTGCATTGCATTAACTCGGTTTACTTTGCCTGAGTCAGTCTAAGGAGGGCTCAGCTGTCCTTTCCAGTGGTGGAGCTTCAGGGACAGTAACCACAGAGGGGTGGTGACAAGCAGCTGTCTTCAACCAGCAGAGCTGTTGGCAAAGTGAACTTCTCTCTCTGGCATAACGAGTGATTTCTGACTTGTTTACTTGGGGCTTTCCTGTGCCACCAGGCACTTTCTGCACATTCTGTGAATTTTGCATGGCAGCTCCAGCACCTCAGTCAGTTTGCAGAGGAGAGGGAGGAAAAAACATTGTTTTTGTAAACTCCATGAGATAACAAGCTAAATTACTGCTAATAAAAGTGAAGGAGCATACTCAACAAAGTCTACCACAGTCAAGGGGTGTACAAACTAGTCCCAAACCTTTAGCTTTGTCACCAAATTTTAGGGCCTTCCTTGGTTTAGTCAAAAATTTGAATAAACTCTTAAAGGCTCCTGCCCCACCATAGCAATGGGCTATCACTGGGAACTGGAATTACCCAGACAAAACTCTCATCTGCAGCAGCAGGGTTATGCTGAAGTTTCATGTTTGTAGGATACCATTAAAGCAAATCTTGTTTGGTAAAACCAGCTGCTCTATGTTATATGCTCTATGCTACTTCGTTTGGAGCAGAAGATGAAGATGAACAACTTTCTTTGTCTTCCTGATGCAAAATTGTGATCTTTGAGCTTTTAATATACAGATATGTGAAACACAAGGGAGTCTTTGTCAGCTAAGGAGTTACTTTTGTATTGGATAACAATGCAAAAAGAATTTTAGAAAATACCAGAATATCCAGGTATTAAATTCTGTGTCCAGAACTACAGTTATTAGAAGTGAGTGTACAGAAGGAGGTAGGAATGTTAATGAAATTGCTTTGAAATCTCCCACCTATGGAATTCAGCCTAATTCTGGTACCTTAAAGTCCTTCCTTTTCTTAGTTGCTTTCTTGTCTTTACCAAACCTTCTTCTGAAGACTAATTTGTTTTTTCCCTTCCTTTGTCTCCACCCTACCCTTTTTTGTTTCCTTAGGTGGTTTCTTGCAATGTTGTGGGAGATTCCGTTAAATTTGTTTTCACTGTCTCACATACTTCACCTGCAGCTGCAGAAGGTCAGTTGTACTGCGTGAAACTGTCTCCAGTTCACTTGCAGGTAAAATGTTAAGTGTTATTCTCTCTCTTCTTCCTTTTGTTACATCTCATCCCACACCTGAGCTGAACCTCCTGTTTGCAAAATGCATACAAACGCATGTTAACTCTGGTGAAACATTTAATAATATTACAGTTTCCCTCTGAGACAAGTGATAAATTCATAAATTAAGCAGTCTCTTTACGAGACTCTGGATAAATAACATGTTGGATAGACTACTTGCATGCATATAATGACAATACCCTTTTTTGACTGGCGTGTGCTCTCAAAGCTACAGTAAATTCTGCCTTCTTAGACTGTCACTTTGAATTTACTTACTCAGAAACTGATGTCATTCATCCTTTGGCAAGTCTTAGTGTGGAGCTTTACCTACAATTTCCTTACAGAACTCCAGAACACTGTTCAGTAACTGCTTTCCTATCCACAGCTTCAGCTCTCTGTGAAAGACAAAGGAGAAGATGTCAAAGTTGAGTGGTTCCTCATTAACACCAATGAAACCAACTTTGAAATCCAGCCAATGCTGCAGGATGTAAGTCAGTAAGCTTTATTTGTTGTAGTGATAGAGAAGATGGATCTCCATCTCTTGGGTGCAAAACCTAGCATAATGCATTAGGTTAGCAGTAGAAGTGTCCAGAGCTAAGATATCAGGTGGGGCTGGAAAAGCTGAAGTGGGCCGCCTTTGGTAGAAACGCGGAGAAATTACCTGTCAGCAGCGTCATCTTGAACTGCTTCACTGACATCTGCCATGGCTTATCTGTCAAAACCCTACATCTCTGAAATCTAGCAGCATTTCTCAAGTGTACTGAAGCATTAAAGATAAATCAAGCCTGTATTTGACAGACAAATGACTTGGCGAACATTTTTCATCCAAATTCAAACGCGTAACAAATGTCTGTTTCTAAATACCTTCTTTAGAGCACTTCTAAAACAACAAAACCCCTCAATTGTAATGATATTCCCATCAAAGTTGCCCTTTGTTTAACTTAAATCAATTCTGAAATCTGGCAAATAGTTCCGAAACAGCTCTGAAAGAATAAAATTATTTTAGGAAATGATAGGTGATCTAAAAATACCTTAATGTCTTTGCATTTACACCTTATTTTAGTATAGAAATATTGATTCACTGGGTTTTTTATTGGGACATCCCCTGAAAGAGTTTCTTCATGACTGATACTCTCTTCTGCCTTTGACCCTTCACAATTACTTTTTTTTTGGCCCAAATGTGGTGACTTAAGCCTTTCTTGCAACACCTGCTGGTGTTTTGTGGATGTGAGTAAGGGTGAACACTTGCTTATATTTTGTAAAGCTGGTTTCCTGACTGAAGACCTTCTTTAAAAATTAGGTTTATTGTATTGTAGAGCTGCTTCTGAAGACCTGTACTGAGAGATGTAGTATCATAAAAAGTTATTATCACAGTTTTTGCACACAAAAATGTGAAAATCTTTTACTGTGCATGTGTAGCTGTTCAAATTACCTTCATGTGTTGGGGAGGCATGCCAGTTATCTACGTATTGAACAGTTATTAAGTACTTACTGGCAAAGGCAGGTGACTCTGGTACAGTCACTGGACTTCACAACCTGTGTTTTGAGAGATGCCTCAGAGGAGTTTAACTTGCTCTGCTTTGCCCATGTTTTTAAATTGAGCCTGTTAAGTTCTTAATAGCTAAGGGCTTTATTTTTACTTTGAAGTTTCTCTTAGAGCTTAGGGAAGATAGAAGGCAATGAACAAAGAGCCAAAACGTGTGAGCAACCTAGACCTAGACCTTCAGCTCCTAAACTTAAATGTCAGCTTTTGTGTCTTGCTTTTTTCCTCTTTTGGAAGCAATATTGTGTGTACAAAGAAATATCTGTAATTGCTTGTGTTTATCTACATCGTGGTTTTGTAATGAGTCAAACGAGGTGGGTATACTAACCTATTTTCTGGTGATAATAGCTGGGTGAACCTGCCTTCCATTTGGCAACCTGGCTGGCTGGCACAGCTTGGGTTTGCGTGTGGTTGAGCTACTGTGACTTTATGTGCTGGTGTGCCCCAAATTGGCCACGGTAGGTGGCTGTACAGCTCTAGCCCTTGTCAAACTCAAAGTAAAACATGCTGTCTTAAGCCTTTTTGGCTGGCAATTAAGCCATTATGTCTCGCCTTAGAGGGAGTTGTGATAGAGCATTACCTCCCAAATAAGGATGGCTGAAAATGAGGTTGGGCTGACAGGAGGCCCTTGAACCAAACTGCTTTCCAGATAACTATGGAAACATCAGAAAATATCTATAAGTCCAATGACTATTGTTACTGTTGTTACCATTAAGTAAACAAATATCGGATTAGGTTGATGGCAAAGCGAGAGGCAGCTGGAATTTTAGTTTGACAGTGCTCTTTATAAAACAATGTTTAGAAAAGGGCAGGGGAGGGAAATTACCTCCAAAAGAGTGAAAACTAAGCACAATTTATCTGCTTATTTAAATAACAGAAGTAATGAAATTTCTGAACAGCCTAATTTAATATTTTTTAAAAGTAAAAGAACGTCATTGGCAAGTTGCAGAAATGTGCTGCTGCCTCTTTCCTTGGCAGATGTTTGAGGGAGCAGGATATGAACAAAGCAGAGTTTCTGTGGGACTGGTCAATGCTTTAAACCGTAGCGACCTGACATCAAGGAGAGGTTAGGTAAGAAAGCAGTGAAGCAGGATTTCTGTACACAACATTCCTGGGATTTTTATGAAACACCCTAAGTGATTCTGTAATACTTGGGTAATTGGAAAAGGGCTGTTACTCCAAATCTGTTTGGTGTATTGTGCAAGCTGTGAGTGTACCTTGAGGAGCAAAGAAGTCATTGCACAATGACTCTCCTTACACCTGAGAATGGACCGAGGTTTTTGAACTGACAGTTTGCCTCTCGTGCCAAGAGCTCTCTGTGGTGGAGGAGCATGGTGCAGGGTGGCAGAGCAAAGCCTGTGCTCTGCCATGTTCACAGAGATGTGGCTGCTTGAGACTTGAACTGTTACTGCCTTGTGGCTTTGTTGTGCTGCACGGCTGCACCAGCATGGGCCAAGTAGCGCTGAAATTTGTTGGTGCACAGCCACGGTGTTATCAAGGCAATCGACTAGGATTAGGTCTCCAGTCCCTGCTTGATCTCCCTGCTGGTGCACATTGAGTGTCCTTGTCATTGATGTGCCTTGGCTTTGCAGCAGGGCCTTGTTTGTTGGCCATGGCACACTGGTTGTAGGCATGCTCCCATCAGCAGCATGCAGATGGGTACCTTTTTTTCTGCTTTGTGCGATTATTGCGTTCTCCAGCTATTCTGTATCTGCATCTGTAAATCAGTTCCATTTAAAAGCCTTGATCTGCAATAGTAAAGTCTCTCAGGTGTGCTACAGGTGAGAAAAGACAAAGGAGTCCTCTGTTGTTTAGGTCAGATCTTTGTCTCTTCTATCTTTTCTTCCAAAAAGAAACATCACCAAGATTTCTCCTGTGCTGCCTTCAGAGCAGTTGGGTATCAAACTACCCTTCCTGTGATAGCTGAATTTAAAAATCCCCTCCCTGTAGGTAACTGAGCAGAAGAGACTCTGAGGAACAGGACCCGGGAAGCAGGCTTCTCTAGGAGCGCAGCGGGGGCAGGGGCAGTTCACCATCTCTACACACCTTACAATTAATCATGTGAAGCTACGTGTGTAAGCAAAATCTGTGGTCAGTTCTGATCCCTCAGAGGTAGTGGTGCTGAATGCAGATTGCCATGAGATTTTTGAATGGACAAATGTGCGAATCAGTCCCCCAGAGCAGCATGACTATCTACCTGTACAGTGCACTATTCAGCAAGGTTGAAGACCTCCAAGAGGTGCTATAATATTTATTTCAGTGAAGCACATCATTAGCTTCTTCTCAGCTCTTGCAAGCTAGCATAACTCCCATTAAATCAGTGGAACAGTGCCGATCTGCTAATCTGATGACCTGATCTGCTCTCTCAGTGGAGTACAAAGTGGTACCAAAACTTTAAAACACTGTCATAAGATATAAAGTGTTAATGAAACGTCTTGTTCTGTCCCTTCCTAACTCTCAGAACAGCAGGTGACTTTTTCAGTGTATATTTCTAGTTTTCCTCGAATGCATAATATAGAAATTTGAGCAATTATTTGCATGATCTCTTACGGCATTTTGTTGTTGGCAACAACAACCATGTCTCTCTCTGATAAAGTTAATGTTTGATAGTTTTGGTGGTTTAGATATGCCAAATTAATTTTTGCCTCAACTTCAGAGTTTTGAGAAGCATGATTGTTTGTTTCCTCTTAGGGACAGACAGCAGGGACGTGTGCAATATCTGAAACACTCAGAGATGTTTTGAAGAACCTCTTTAGCTCAGTTTCTCCATCTGTAGTGTTGAGTACGAGGCCTACAGATATAAAGGAGGTTCAGGTAAGTCTTACTCCTACCTAAATCTCTTGAGAAGTGCCCTCCTGCTTAGTGTTTTTATTATATGTTCTTGACTCACAGATGGCTAAGTTTAACATTGTTCAGTGATCAGAAACAATGGGAACACATCTTTTAAAACAATATAGCCTTTGGCAGTGAAGGCTTTGTGATTGTAGCTCCCGTGTGGCTATCTGTTGATGTTACACCCCTTCACATGTCTGCTTTCCCTGTATCAGTGTGACAGAAGTTAGTATTTGGTATTTGCATATGCACAGTCCCTCTTGTTCTGCTTGCTTCTCACAGAATGTACAGAACATAAGCCTTCTCCCTCAGGGCACTAGTCCGCCTAAACCTCCAAGGGCTCATGAACTCAAACTGCTGGTGAAGAACATCGCGGTAAACCTAACTGATCACAGTGCTGCAGGTAATGTAGCCCATGCGATGCTGCTTGTTTTCAAGCAGGGTTGGGGCTTTTTTCCCGTTTTTGGTTGAAATCATTCGGAAGTTCAAAATTATTTGGAGAAATCATTTGGTTACAGTCTTCTCTCAAAAGAAGATGTAAAAAATTGCTGTGTTCTGAGACACAGGCTTAGTCATGCTTGTACAAAACTGTGTATGTTTTGGTTTATTTGAGTATTTAAACATCTCGATCCTCTTGTAAACAAATACATAATCATTGAAAACAGATTTAAATGAGCGTATTTATAAAGTTGGTTCTTTATTTTCTGAATTTCAGTGTTAATTTCTGAAAATTATCTCTTTGAGTATACCCAAGACGGGGGACTGAAATCCAATTCTCCATTAACTGTTAGGAATTAAATCATTTTGGTTTAATACAAGCTTATTTTTACAGATGCTTTTTTCTTTTTTTCACTTTTGAGCAGTTTGCTGATTTGTCTAAAACTCTCCTTCTCTATGTAAACTCTGCTCAGAGGTGGTGTTTTGTTGTCAGGGATTTTTATCCCCTAATAAAGTACCTTTGTTGGTAAGGGAGGGAGTACTTCTTGCAAGGGGAGAATGAAGCCAAAAAGGAGGTCGCTGCTCAGTGAAGTTGCAGTGTTGGTTTTGGAAAGAAGCACTATGCCAGTCTCACAAGTATTCAGACTTCTTCAAGTGCAAGCATGCCTCTATCACTGATTGAGGCATGAGAAAGCATATTTCAGGTTTTGTCAGCGGAAATACAAATTCAAGGCTCTGTTATTTATGGTCACTAATGATTCCGTAACAGTCTTTTTAATGGAAGTTTATAGCTGCTAAATTGGGCAAGGCACCAGTTTTGGATAAATATATCTTACTTGCTATACTCCTTTTTAGATGTAATGGGATTCTGCCCTAGAGTCTTGCATAATGCTGCCATGCTCATCCTGGTTGGAAGTGATTCCTCTAAAACTTTCTGCAGACTGTTGTTTTGTGGGGTTTGTTGCTATTTTTTTTTTTAAAAACAGATTATTTTAAAAGCAATTCTGGAATTCTTTGCAGTGAAATGTCCTATATAAATTGTGCTGGAAACTGTAGATTGCAGAAA
>WEIS01067156.1:0-15303 GCA_013389965.1 Todus mexicanus | reverse complement strand
TGGTCGCAGAACCCAGGTTCTCTTTGGAAATCTCCCATTTCTGGATTGAGCAAGCCCAGCCCCATTCAGTTTGGGAACAACGTAGGACAAGGAGGAAGGGCGAGAAGTATAACTATTAGTGTCACTTTCAAGAGCAGTAAAATTTACATGGATTAAAGGGATGAAATCTTTATATATAGTAAAAAAGGATAATTATAATGAAGGCATCTGTCTAGCTGGCACCACCTACAGCAAGACCTGCAAGCAGTAATTGTACAATAACAACGTGGTGTTTAGTGTGAGGTTTAGGACATTCTGCCAGAAAACCTAAAGCATCCAGGTTGTAAAACACTGTAATAAGTAGGTAATCCCCAGCCTGGCGTCCAAGTTACTGCCCTAACCTGTTCCTTATGATTATAAAATGTCTCAGTGTCAGCAGGTTCACTGTGAGTCAGAGCTGAAATAATAAATGGCTTATTTTCCATCCTGATGGAGGAAATACATCACGGCTCATTGTGGCTCACTTACTGAGGCTTTTTTTTTTTCTTAAACAGGAAAATGTAAAAATAACCAAGTCATTCTGCCTTCTTGGACTTATTTTTGATTAACAAAGCCCTTATTACAATCAAATTAGAAAAGAAAAAAAGCATGTTTTCAATATGGTCTGCAAAAACAATAACTTAGGAAAAAATACAGAAAAAAACAGCCAAAGAATATGAGATTTGCGACAAACAGTCTCCTTGCCAAAGTGATTCCACCACTTCGCTCCTGTAAACAACAGGTTGCCTGAGCTGAGGTAAAGGTCTAGGCTCTAACCTCATCTGCACTTTTGCTCCCAAAAAGCTGTCTTTAATCAGGTTCCAGTGCTCATAACTGCTCAGTCGTGTGTTTGCACACGCAGGACCTCTGGTTGCAAACGCCAGAGGAAAGGTGCTCTCTCTTGGTTCATGCATTGCCAGCAAGAAAATAGTGCCCTGCTTCTGATGGGTCTGCCCAAACACTACAGGCAAGCCACACAAATTGTTCCGTTGGAAAGTATTAAGAGACAGATGAAATGCCAGCATCCCAAAAACCATTCATCCTTTACCTAACACAGCAATACTTAATAGCAGGAGCACAGCAAGCAAGGAGCAATCGGTCCTTACACCATTTGCGAACTAAAAAGAACCGTAACAAGTAGAAGAAAATAAGCATCATTATTTTGTGGACTTAGACAAAATGCACAGACACCTCAAGATGGCTATTTCAAGCTTAAATTTGGAGCACATGTATTTTTATACACACACATAGAATGGCCTACATACATAGAACACTTAAAACAACAGAATATAGAAAAAATACAATAGAAAAAAATACAATAGAACAGTGTAGAAAATCTATAAGCAAATTATATGCAAAAGTCTTAAGTAGCACCCATATTAAAAAATAAATTAAAAAAAAACCAACAAGAAAAGTACCTAAAGTCATAGAAAATACAGACTAGTATTTCTACAAACAGTGAAAGGAAAACATCTGGGGTGAATATCACAAAGCCAGGCATGATTGTTTCCAGGGGAAATAGCCATCTCAACGAACTGCAACCTCTATGACTCTCTATTTGAAATATACAGTAATTGGCATTAGACATACAAAGAATACAAAACTCTTTGATTTATAACATGTCCTGAGAACGTAACATTTATCCAGTATTTCATTGTAGCAAAAAAAAAACAACGACATTTTCCTGCATTATACATAAAATATCAAATTGTAAACAAATGCTTTAGACTGGAGTATGAAAAGCAAGTATTAATTCCCAGAGTACTACTGCTAATAAACTGGTAATCAATAACTACTAAATTATTTACGACCCAAACTCTAATACTGTACCAAAAATGCAGATAAAAGTATGAAGTTGCCTTTGAAGCAGTGTATCTTGACTGCAAGTTTTTTAAATGTACAGTTTAAATGTACAAATGGATGATTTCCATCTATTGCATATCCCTTCTGCAGCTTCTATTGTGTGCTTCAGTAAATGAAATTTATCATGACCTTTAAAAACTCAAGATCCTTTGGGTAACAGCAGTCAATACTCAGAGCTACAATTGCAGCAGGCCAGACTACTTCTTCCCATGTGTTTTACCATGCCAGAGTTTGCCTGAGACATACACCACACTGTTGGTTTCCACCCCAAGCTGCTTTCTAGCTGAAAACACCAAATAATTTAAGTTCTGTTCTGATGCTATCCATCAGCCCTAATTCTTGGCAGCCCTTAAGGCAGCGACTTAAAAGGGCTAATGGTCTTGCAATGGAGTCATGGGACTTTGACTCACAGTCCCAGATTCAGCTCCAGGTTTCACCACCAGCTCCCACGCAGCCCCAGCCCTCTCCTTTGCCCTGTGGCCCTCTTCAGCTGTCCCACCACCATCAGTGAGGACACCAAAACCCTTCTCCTCTTGGGTCTCCCTAGGCTTTACACTATTCTGCGGAGGTTTCTAATGTGTTCAGGATTGCCTTTGCTTGCAATTGCTTTTCTCGACTGTCCTCAGTACATGTCAAATTAAGTGAAAATATTGGCATGTGAAGCTTGATATACTAAAGCTATACAAGCACAAGAAGCCATGCCATGGTTTCCAGCAGATTTACCCCCCACACACTGTCTCCTTCACAGCTTCCTATGGGCATAATCTCAACCCCACAATCTGCACACCCTTTCCCACTTAGCTGTTTTCAGTCCTTTATCTTTTGCAGCCCTCCAATACTGCAAGTCCCTGCTCATGGCCTCCAAATTTCACAGCACCCTTCAGCCCCTCCTAAACAATGTCCTTTGGGAGGTCCACAACAAAGCTTGGACTCACCAGCAAGCTGCTATCCACCAGGAGCAAAACATCCCAAGCAACTGAACATACTTTTATTTTTTTTGGTGATGTTTTACGACAGTTAGCCATAATAATGAATATTACAGTGATGAGCACAGAAGCTGGATTCATTACTGCCTTGTGACTCATTAAAGGTTTTTTCTAAACTGAGTAAAGTTTCCATAATTTTTGGGCCACA
Organism: Todus mexicanus; assembly: GCA_013389965.1. Classification (NCBI taxonomy): domain Eukaryota; kingdom Metazoa; phylum Chordata; class Aves; order Coraciiformes; family Todidae; genus Todus; species Todus mexicanus. The sequence continues at coordinate 12,288 of WEIS01067156.1, read as the reverse complement.
TTTCACATCAGAGCTACACTTCAAAAAGCGTTACAAATCAAAACAATTTTGTTGACAACATCACAGGGAAGTGCAACGCACAGCATTTGGAATGGCAAGAAATTAGGATTTATAAATATCCCACAGATATATTTAGAATTTTTTAATTTCTTTCATACTTCAGATTTCAACTCTTAAAAATGTAGGAAGAATGGTTCATTTTAAACTTCTTTTTATTTATTTATTTGTTTCCATTTTGGCTTGTGATGTGAACAGATCCATTCAATGACATCACACAGCACTGCTTCTGAAAGCAAAAGTGTACTCTCTCTTTTCTATCCTACACCAGTAAGAGGAAAAAAAAAGAAAAACAACCAAAACCAACTCTTCCTTTTTACAAAAATATCATGGAAAAGAATATACATGTCTAAAGACAAGATTTGCAGACGTCACACCTTGTGCTGGACAACAAAGTTAGAAAAAAGCACACAAGCTCTTCCTTTAATTCTTTTTATTATTTTAATTTTCTGCATAGGAATAGCCATTTTCTTAAATACAATTCATTACAAGTTGCCTTTCTTTTTAACAGTAGCTTGTTTATAACATTTATTTAATTCTGTATTTTTTTTCTTTTATCCTCATCTGCATTTACAATGTTATTGAACAGTTCATGCTTCCAGGTAAAGGATGCTTTTTTGAACTAATAGGAAATCCTGTAAGGTCTTTCTGCTGCAGTTTTTTTCCATAACAAACCCTTCCGTTACATAGTAGATTACTTATGTAACTTCAAGATATTCCTTTTCTTTGTGAGTGTCATCATTTTCTCTTCAGAAAGTAAAACTTTCCTTACTGAGCCTCAGCAACAGAAAGCAGGATTTTACAAAGCAAAAAACAAGAAAAACACAACAACTCGTGGCACTCATTTCAAAGTCTTCTCATTTCCTCTCTCGTCATTTCTGATAAACACCACAACCCAAACATGTTTGTTGGCTTTGATTTTCAAAACTCTACTACTCCCAAATATGAGGAAATTTCTCTGCAATCTGCTCATGAATTGTGTGGTTGTGCTCAGTTTTCAGAAGACCAAAGTTAAGACTTTCCAGTGCTGGCAAGCGGGGAGTTGGGCGCTGGTATGGAGTTGGTTGGCCCCATGTAAGATTGTCACTTTTTCACCTCCTTGGAAGAGCAGACTGTTGCTACTGTATGTGACACCCGTGACTTCTCTACTGACTAAAGTCTTGTTGTTTAAATCCTTCTTAGAGAACCTTCTTCCTAGTCCTTTAGTGGCCACAAAAGTATGGACAATAAGATGCCCAGAGCTTGGTTTCCAAATCAGCCTGCCAAAGTATAGGTTGTACAGAGAGAAACCCAGAGGTTCCTAAACTCTCAACATCTGCACAGCAGGCCAAACTGGGCCAATCCCTCAAGAAGCCAAAATACAAAGTCCTCACATCAGCTGGAAACAACATGGTCTGAGATACCATCTTAGTCTCGAGAACTCAGGACTACAGGTTTGAATTTGATCAGGTTACTCTGTCAACACTTGAAACTGACCCTTGGCCTTCTCCCTAAACTGATGGTGTCTCATAATTTGAGCCTAAAAGGACCACTGCCTCTTTTCTAGGGGGTTATTCACCATGCCTGATGAAGTTTCTCCTTGTGAACAGTTAGAGCAGGAATCTCTTCTTCACTGACTGCTGATCCCAAACAGACCAGCCTCCTAAGCTAAAAGCAGACTATCTAACCCACTTCATATCTAGATGTCTTCTTTCCCTTCTCCTGTTACCTTTCAACATTGAGAGGTACTTTGAATCACAAAAGTTAACACATAGAAAGGAACTGCTAGGCTTAACTAAAGGCAACCATTAGGCTGTATTGGGTTTGGTTGGGATGGAGTTAGTGTCCCCATAGCTTGGTAAGACACTGGTGTTGTGACTGCTGCTGAGCAGGAAGGGAGGGGACACAGTCAGGACAGCTGACCCAAACTGTCCAAAGAGCTATTCCATAGCATCTGACATCAGCTCAGGTATAAAAGCTCGAGGAGAAGGGGAGGAAGGGGGGCATTTGTTTCAGAAGACGTTTGTCCCCCAAGCAACCGCTACGCGTATTGGAGCCCTGCTTCCTGGGAGAGGCCGAACATCGCCTGCTATGGGAAGTAGTGACTAATATATATACTGCTTTACTTCGCTTTGCACGCGCAGCTTTGCTTTCTAATTTTCTCATTAAACTGCCTTTATTATATCCTATGAGTTGATTCCATCTTATTCTCTTCCCCCTTTGTTGTGTTAAGGGAGGTGTGTGCACTGAGTGGGGGAAGAGTGATAGAGGAACTTGGTGGGTACCTGGCACTTAGCCAAGGTTAACCCACCACATAGGCTTTCCAACTTCAGGCAACCTCACACAGAGTTCAGAAGAGAACTGTGGTCTACACACTGGCTCATAAGTCAGGGACAAAGAAGAAACCTCTATTTCCTACTTGAAGATTCGAGGCTGCAGAGGAATCTCAGAACCTCATCAAACTGTCGCATGAGTTCCTATTAGCAGTAACACACATGACCTTTAGGCTGCCAGAACACGACGAAAAAGTCAAATCTTAAATGTTAAGCAAGATCTACTTTTCTTTCTGTTGTTACCTATGTGAACATTAATACAAGATTTACACGGCAGAGGAAAAAAGGTATTAAGGGGAGAAGGAACATTCAGGTCGGTACCGATGTATTTTACTACTCTATTTCTATTTCTCACGTAATACAATTCAGTGTAAATAGTACTTCAGCAAATCAGCAGCATAAGCAATAAACCTGGTCAGAAGTTTCTGACAATGAAAGCATATTCTGGCCTTTGGTATTTTTTTTCCTTAAATAGGGAGGTTAAGTTTCACATTTCAGTTTAATTCAGACCATGTTAAAGACATTTCTAGGAAAAGGCACATTTCCTACAGTAAAGTTCATTTAACAGTCACTTAACACCAACAAACTTAAAGCCTTGGTTTGCAATTTCAGTTTCTCCTCTGCATGATTCATTTATCCCTGGGATAGGCCTAAGCAAGGGATTCTCCCAGCAAAAGACAGACTAATCAAATTGTTTCAAGTCAGTCAGGTATTTGCTTTATGCCAACCAGCCCCAATGGCAAAATCTCTTGTAACAGCAGATCACCCAACGTTAAAAGAGAAAAACCACATTCATGGGCTAAACACTGGCTTAATCAGAGCCAAGAGGCAAAGCTCCTACAGTCAGAAAGACATAAATGCTATTACTGTCTCATTCTTATTTCTAATCTTTCACGCTGTGTTGGAAAGTGGCTTATATACATATACATGCACTCCATTTCAGACAAACACTTGACAGAGCCCAAAATTACCTCCACGTGCAAAGCAGCATTGCTAGATCATGTCCCAGGGACTGGCACAGAGAGGATAGATTTTTGCAAGATGCTGAAAGATCCCAGCACAGCAGCCAGGACTGAGCGACAAACCAGAAAAGGCTTCAGGCTCTTCACACCTCCTTCTGAGCAGATGGGCCATCCACATGTATCCAAAAGTAGATAGTCCAGAGCAGTAAAATTCTCCTTTCCAGGTTCCTTGACCTCCAGCAAAGAAGGAACACAGGAAGTTCCACCTCAGCATGAGGAAAAGCTTCTTTACTGCAAGGGTGATGGAGCACTGGAATAGGAAGCCCAGGTAGGTTGTGGAGTCTCCTTCTCTAGAGACTTTCAAAACCCGCTCAGACACATTCCTTTGCAGCCTTGCTCTAGGTGACCCTGCTTTGGTAGGCGGGTTGGACTAGATGATCTCCAGAGGTCCCTTCCAACCCCTACTGTTCTATAATTCCATGGTTCTACGACTCAAGTCAACCACCTCAGAGGTTTATGGAGGGCAGCACGGCAAAGTCCCCCATCATACTCACATCCCCAGACTTGTATGCTGCCATCAGGCAGGGACACCAGCTGCTGGGCCACCACAGGGACGGTACCCTAAGATCTGGCTCATAAAAATAAAATGCCACCCTGGGCCACAGCTGCATTTCAGCTGGTGTGTTACTAGACCCTGTTGTTCAGCAGAACAACTGGAACAGTTTGGAAACTTCGACCTGAAAAGAAATCTCCACAACCACAGCACTGCCCTTGGGTCACAAATGGGCTACTGTAAAAGGCCTAAAGTCCCTGGAGTGAGTTGAATTTTATGCACACATCAACAGCTAAATCCACCTAACCTGGTAAGAGGTTTTTGGTGTAAATATTTCTTACCTTTGTCTCAAACTGTAGTACGACTTGAAAATTAAGACATTTGATGTGCTTTGACTTTAGCCTGGTTTCCACAGGACAGGCTGCAGCATCAGTTCACCTGCTGGGTATCTGCACTGCATGGCACACGGCAGCTGGCTGGTGGTAAAAAAACACAGCAAATACCAGCTCTTGCCCCAGGAATAGATAGGAAACATGGGAAAAGCTCAAGTAATGATGCCAGTAAGTACACTGGGTTATTCTTTTCCTCCTCTCCCACCACTCTCTCCAAGCTCCAACAGCTTCCATCTCTCTCTCCGTGGGGAGAGCCACTCAGACCTCCACATCTCCTGGTGGCCCATCTCTACACTGCCAATGATGCTCTTGTTTTGAATATTTCTTCTCAGCTATATAATTTTGGAATCGGCAGCTTTTATTTCACACATCAAGAGCCTCCTGCATACCTGAAAGCTCGCCAGCTTTTCCCCCACAGTACCCTTGTCTCTAAGAAAAGGTACTGCCTCCTTTAAGAGCATCGTGATGCTACTGCCACCACCACTATTTCCCAGGTTCTCAAATCCAATGCAGAGGGCAGTCACATGCTCCTGTTTATACATCCCATAATACAGGGCCCTTATTTATCAATACATGCCTTGAGGTGCAGAGCAAAGCCCAAGCTAATAAAAATCTGCTAGGATTATCTGATGGCGTTTCACATCAGCAACAGCAGTGGCCGGGGAAAAGTGAAGGGAAATGAGGATGCAGCAGAGAGAGTCCAAAGAGTAAAGAGCAAAAGGAAGGGGCTGCTGCAGCTATTTGAAGAACTGGGGAGGGAGAGAGAGGAGAAGGCAAGAAAAGTAGAGGCCATTTTTTTCTTTCTTTTCTTTTGCTTTTTTTTTTTTAAATCTAATCCAAAACAGTAAAGAGTGACTTAAAAAATACACAAACAGAAAAATGCTACAGAATCACAGAATCACAGAATTAACAAAGTTGGAAAAGACCATAGAGATCATCAAGTCCAACCTGTAACCTACTACCTAGACTATCACCATCCTATTACCCAATATCATCTCATCATCTAAATCTTGTCCCTGAGTACATCATCCACCCTCTTCTTGAACACCTCTAAGGATGGTGACTCCACCCCCTCCCTGGGCAGCCTATTTCAATGGGGAATCACTCTCTCTGTACGTTTTGCTCAGTACATAACTAACCACTGGAACTCATGGCTGCAGGATAACTATTAGAAAAAATAACTTGCAGTGATTAAAAAGGGATTAAATGGGGTTTATAAACAACAGTATCTGTTGTTAAACATGCTAAAATAAAATTACAAGAGTTAATAACCCATTTGCTTCAGGGCATAAACTAATCCGCATCTAAGTGTAGCAGATACTGCCTGCATGTCAACTCAATATCTGGTGCAACAACTCCTCTCCATAGGCAAGCAATCTTTGCTTTTAATTCCCAGCATTTAAAAATTGTCTTTCTTGCCTGAAAAAAAAAAAAGAGCGTGCTATTGTTCAGGTCTTCAACTGACCTCACATAATTAATTCTGGAGTTTACCAGATATAACATTCCCTTGAGAGGCAAAGGTGAAATGCATGAAAAGGGAGCAAGACAGCTTAATTGCTCCACGCTTCAATATTCTGCTCTCAATTTCTTCAAATATGGTTTGTTGGGGTATTAAGACCACGCACATGAGATAAAATTCAAGTAAAAAGCTGAAAGACACAAACAAAGCATGAAATCTATTAGCACTTTTCCGTGCAACAGTTCACCAGTCAAATCAGTTTGTGAGAAAATTAGATCTTTGGGACAGGCAGACAGGGAATTTTTTTTTAATATATTGGAAGAATTTACTCTGCCTAGTAATAATTAAAGCATTATCTAATATCACAGCCTGTTCTCAAAGACAGAATAGGGTTGAAGTACAAAGTCTTCAAGATCATGATTCCAGTCATCTCCAAACCCAAATCCAAACCCATGAACTCTACTAAGACTGGCTAGACTCTCAAGTAACCGCTTCTGGACAAAACACAAGATGGGACAAAACACATCCAATGCTCCACTGTGGTTATGAATTTTTCGCTTCAAATGCCAGCTTGCTCTTTCCCACAGGCAAGACAGCTGCATGTTGGGGACACTCCTCTCCTGGCTCAGGAGACATCCTGGAAGAACATGTCTTGAAGATTCATCCCACAGAACTTATTCCATAAGTGACCTTTCCCTCTACACTGCCAGGCTACCTCTACCTGTTCCAGTTTCGTTTGTCCACAAATTTCTTTTAATTTTTTTTTATAAAGGGTGCAAATCAGACCTGGCTCAGTCTGGCAATTCCAAAGGTCAACATTTGAACCGTGTTTTCAAAATAGGACTTCACAATGGTTCAACTTACTAGCAGGTGATATCAAGCACACCCTGTGTCTTGTAGGTCTCTGCAAAGTTTGACACTGACCACCCAACAGAGCAATATCAGTTAAACTGGTAACCAAAGCAAGAAATACAGAATGCCTGACAGAAAAAAAAAAAATTAAGAAAGCTCTGAAACTTCAATTAGTTTCACAGTGAATGCAAACATACTGTTTTGGACCACCGTATGTATATATTTCCTCCCCTACTGCTGAAACAGCAAAGCATGCATGGCAGATGGCGTGATTCATCTGAAAATTACTCTAGCTGCACTCTATTAGCCTGTAAGGAGTAAACTAGGATAAAAATATCCTGAATGTTAACTTAAACTAGGCAGTTGTCACAAGAAGTCATCAGGTCAGTCTACTTGCTTAGCTTGTAGAAGTTTTCTTTCAATCAGCAATAAGCATTGCATATGAAGATACCATCATTTATTTGTTCTGTCTACCTGAAATTAATACAGAAGCAAGAAGAGAAAGAACTGAGGGACATATTATTAAAAAGTACCACCCAAAGTCAGGCCCACAGTACATCACATTAATGACGTGTACCAGTCTTTTTTGTCAAGATGGGATAGATTCAGCTTCTAGAGACTGCACGTCTTAGCTGGGAGAACAACTTCCCACAGGCCCAGTACGTGATTGTAAACCTGCTCAGTTGAAGATTTGGAAGGGACCTCAGGAAGTCTACCACCTACCCCAAGGCATCAGCAATTCCATCCAGGACGTTTGCAAGAAGCTGCTTGGTAACATCCACCGAGGGAGCCACCCCTAGCCCCAGTCGCAGCCCCTGGCTCGTTGACAGATCCATGGAGGACACAGGTAGCCATCAGACACCCTAGAGGGGGTAAGTGAATGCACTGAGGGGGATCACACCTCTGCTCAGCTGTGGTCGCACCCCAGGCTGCCAGGGCAGCACTGCCCACCAGCCCCTGTGACACACCGAGTAACTCGCCAGAGAAATGACAAAACAAATGCCTGCATCACAGTCAGTGTCAAGGTAGCCTTACCAATCAGCCTACCCAAAAAATGCAGTTAAAGCACCGTGCCATCAGTCCCCCATCTTCACACAAAACACAGGAGTCAGCGGTGCTGCACCTCTTCTTCCAGAGAAATTAAAAAACAGAGGAAGTAAGGAATTGTGTTCCCAGCTGCAAGGAATGCTGAGCACTCATTCACAGACCTGTTGGACTAGCATACAATGCCTCCAACTGAAACTCCATCACTCATTCAAAAAAAAAGAAACAAAACACTCACTTAGATGGTTCAGATTATGCTGACAGTATAAAAACTCACTACAGTGCAGGATACTGCCCCAGGACTGACTACAGTAACCTCATTTGCCTGGACTCTGGGCCCCAAGCTAAAAAACTGCTTCCCAAATAAACAGTCCACAAGAACCAATTTATTTTTTTGCTCCATCAACAAGAATCCAAAGCCAAGAGAAGCTGAATATTTGGTGCACTTTAATATGCAGGTTAACCAACCAGCGGGTGAAGCCAGTAACACTGCTGCCTTCATCTTTGGGGAGAAGGTGGTGAAACTCTGCTTAGTGTCATCTCTTCAAAAAGGCGTTTTCTACATATGTATATGCTACCACGTCAGCCTTATTGCATAACCAGGTTGTGCAATCATTGCAAATTCATTTACATCTTCATTTTTGTTTCAGAGCTCTAGAAGGGGGAAGGAGGAATCATTGTCAAAGGACGGGGTGGACTTTGCAGAACTGATCTGCTCGGCCACAGGAGAATGGTCAGAAGAAAGCTCAGAGGCAGTGGGACTCCCTCATTCGTGCCACTACCACTCACCCAAATCAGACATTTGGAGCAATGCCTTAGTTAGAAACCTCAAAGCAAAGGATGACTTCATAGCATCAGGGAATGACTACTGTTGGCTTGGACTGCAAGCAGAGAAGATTATGGTTTCTCCTTTTAAAGCTTATTACTATGTCATTGCCACAGAACTGTAAAGAAGAAATAGGCAAGAGTGCAGTATCAGGTTTTCATAGACTGAACAAACTGGATTATTCAAGAGTGACTCAAGTTCCCTAACAAGCAAGGAAAAGTCAGCATTGAGATAGCATCTCTATTTTCCCCAAATCGATTGTAACAGGCTGCATTTTAACATACTGCTTTAAACTCCCACCCTCATTTTTATTTTGTGAGAGCATTTACTTGATTTACTACATTTGTCGATAAGGGTGTGACACACCAATAGCACCAGGGACCAGACCCTAGATCAGCATCAATACTTCAGCAGCTAAAATATACACTCACACAATGTTGGGAGAGACACTGAGCTCTTGCAGCAAAGGCAAACAATCATAAAGTTCTAACACCAGTTTTACTCAAAGAATCTGTACATTCATCAAGGAAAAAGGGGGAAAAAGGGAAAAAAATTAAAATCCTCCAACTTGAGCTGAAAGAAAAAGCTCCTAGTTCAGTCCCTTCCATCCCTCTGAGGTTTCCAAGCATGGTGCCACCTGTACATAAAACACAGAAGAGCCTTCCAACTCTGCCTTGATGCCATCCCAAGGACAGCAGGGCCAAGATACCATAACAAACACAAAAAAGTGAAGCTGCTCTGAGTTAAATGTGCAGCTCCACACTGGGTTTTCACATCTGAAAAAAAAAATGAAAACAAACAAACCCTTATTTTTTGGTATTGCTTCCTTCACTATAGATTTCTAGATACTAATCAAGATCTAAATATATCTAGCTAGATAAAAATATGTAGTGGGTTTTTATTTATATTTGAACTATATAACACAGCTTGATTAGATCACATGTGAGGCTGCATCCTCACCCTGAATTTCAAATAGCTTCTGGTTTGAGCTGCAGATCCATCAGCTGAGCAGAGCTCAGCTCCAAGAGGCAGGTGTCCTGGTTTCAGCTGGAATAAAGTTAATTTTCTTCCTACTAGCTGGTATAGTGCTGTGTTCTGGATTTAGGATGAGAATAATGTTGATAAGATGGTGATGTTTCAGCTGTTGCTAAGCAGTGTTTATACTAAGTCAAGCACTTTTCAGCTTCTCACCCAGCCCTGCCAGCAGAGACTAGGAGTGCACAAAAAGCTGAAAGGGGACAGAGCCAGGACAGCTGACCCAAACAAGCCAAAAGGATATTCCATACCATATGGCATCGTGCCCTGTAAATAAACAGGGGACACTTGGCGAGGGTACACCACAGCTCAGGGATTGCCTGAGCATTGGGCAGAGGGTAGCAAGCAATTATATCATGCATCACTTGGCCTGTATATTCTATTACTATGAACTTCCCTTTCCTTTTCTGACCTATTAAACAGTCTTTATCTCAACCCATGAGTTTTACTTTTTGGTTTTTTCAGTTCTCTCCCCCATCCTATTTTGCAGGTGTGGACAAGAGCGAGCGAGCAGCTCTGTGGTGCTTAGTTGTCAGCTTGGAGTTAAACCACAACAGCAGGACTGAAGAAGAACAAGTGTTAACAGTGGTGTCAGGTAAACAGCAACTGCAAATACCTGAGCCAGATCTGGCTTTGGCAACTTCACCTTCCTTAACCTCACCAGAAAGTTCATTTAAAAATGAGATAAATTAGTAATACACCTGAAAGAATCTAATCAATAAACATTTATCTTGGAACACTTCCATCATGAATCTTTCACTTTAGCACAAACATTGCTTTCCTCATCATGTACCTCGAGAAAGGCTGAACCACCTTCCTGAGGAAGAAACTCAGCAGCACGGTATCTTCCAGAGAGGACACAGGATGTACCTTAATGGCTATCAGCAGCAAGGAACCCATGTGGTGAATCACTACAAATTTCTCCCTGTAACCAATAACTGAATGTGATTCCTTTCCCCAACCTTCCCCTCACACCTGAGCTACAAACCAGAGACGCACCCACACATGGGTCTGACAGACAGCAGCACTTCAGCAGGATTCCGCCAGTGAGCTCACCTCCAGTATGGAGCATCCACTGGGTCACATCGCAGCACCCAGAGAAATCTGTGCAGCAGCACCTTGCCAGCACCAGGGCAGAAGTCAGGCTCCAAGCCTTCCCAAAACGCCTTCTGCTCACACCTCTCCACCTCCTGACACCTTCCAATGTTTGCATCTGAGAGGACTGCTGCATCAAGGGCAGCTGGGAGCAGCCCTCAGACCTGGCCCCGCACCACTCTTGATGCTGGAGCCTCATGGGGCAGCACTGGAGGGGAAGGGGGTGAAAAGGGAAAGGAAAGAAAAGGAGGGACTAACCAAACAATTACAAATTACACCTGCTAATTACTCACTTCCAGAGGGGAGACAACAGCAGGAATAATCCCTCTTCCCTCAGCGTGTCACCAGGATGCCTTCAACGCCAGGTTTTATGGGAGAAGGGGTTGTGGGGGTTGCAAATAATTACATTTAATTTGAAGTTTCACATTTGAAGAGAATATTTTTGGAAAGAGAAGTCAACACGTTAACAGCAAGCAGGAGCACAGCGAACATAATCCTTTCACGTCCTGACAGGGGAGATCTGCGGAGGCCTGCTATGAAGCATGTCTGAATAACAGCATCTTCATTTTTTGAATATCTAATTAGGAGTTTCTATATATTGCAAAGCATTGCTATAAGATATAATTTAGTTGGCAAACACTAAAGATCTCTCAGTCTGCAAGTATGCTTTTGGCAATCAAAATTTAAATCTGGATATATATCAGAGACACGTACAGCATGGTTATTTTAATTTTTTTATTCTAACAATTACATTCAAATTAGCAGATTAACTCGAATCAGTTTTAAACGAATGCAAGCTACAGGCAAATCAGCCTCCACCACCACCACAAGAGTGTATTTTTGGATTGTTAGTATCCTTAGTCCCGTTAGTGGCTTCAAGTACATTTAACATATATTAAAGGGAAGCAGACAAAGAGAAACAAGTTTTGTCTAAATCTAAGAAGGCTACAGATGCCAGAACTTAGCACCTACTTGGACTTGAAACCGACACATGCCAAAAACACATTTGCAATTGTGCTAATTCCCACTGTGGGAACTGGAAGGCAGCTTCATGTAACACAACGGGCAACAAATTCATTCCTTTAATTTCAGTCGCCAAATTTTAATTAATTTCCATCCAGGCAAACACTAAGCGTTTCTGCTGATCTTGCAGGATGTAAGCTCATTTGCACAATAAATGCGGTCTAACAAGTCACCACATTTATAGCATGTTGCTTCAGCCTTATCTAACTGCATAGTTTGAAAAGTCAGTGATGGGTAAGTGAAACTCCACCCACGTCACAGTTTATGGAGTTAAGTATAAGAAAACTGAAGAAGTTGCTACCTTCTCATTGTAAGCGAGACTGCCAAAAGTATTCTGACAATTAGAGTCCATATGCTTAACTATGTGCGTAGCCCTTATTTTGGGAAACGATAGAAGTGTGCGCTTTGAACTCTGATTTTCTCCTACGAAATGAATGTCCATATGCCAATGCTCCAGAGCTCCCCTTCCCAAAAGAGACCAAAATCAAAGACCCTCTGCTGCCCGCTCACGGTAACTGCCAAAAAGGAAGAAAGAATAAAAAAAAGAAAAAAGAGGGGGGGGAAATTAAAACAAATAAAACTTCAATTTAATTGTATAAATGTATATAGGTCAGCATATAAATAAAACAGCTAAAAGTCCTGCGTATGTCAGGAGGCACATATCACTGCAGCTTAAAG
>WEIS01067152.1:1029-28410 GCA_013389965.1 Todus mexicanus | reverse complement strand
ACGTACGCTCTTAGGTGTGGAAATTCGCTAACTGTTCATAACATGCCTAAGCTGCACTTGTTAAGTTTTTTCAGCAACAGCAGAAGTAGAGAAGGGACCTTGACTCAAAGGGCATCAGCACAGCAGTGAGTAGAGATTACCGTCACCAACTCAAACAAGGGGAGGCAGTGACAGCACGGAAAGCTTGCACTGATTTAAGCTGGTATAATATTTCTGGTGCCATGAAGGTAGGTGTATATCTCTGGAGACAGACTAAGCTCGTTCTTATGCACAGCCCCATGAACAGCAAACAATAAAGGCCACTGTTTACTGCCCTACAAATATAGTAACTGGCACAGGTGATATAATGGATTTAGCTGATTTGAGCAACACTATGAGTTTAAATGTTTTTGCTATCAAATTCAAAAGGCATCTGCATGAAAGGCAATTCAATAAATTACTGGGTTGGTTTTTTTAAAACTCCCCAAAGCTAAAGCGAAGATGGATTTAATTCAGAAATGTTTATTTGATTTAGTTGCTGTTTGGTTCACAGGCGACTCCCTGTAGGGGCAATAAAAACCAAGGCTGCCTTTTTTATAGTGCAAAGATTTTACACTGCAGTCCTCTCCAGTCTCTTTAAACGTGCCCCTCTCTTGTTTCAAATACTAAGAAATTCCATTCATCATGACTCAGAAATTTCAGAGATGGAAATGATCTATTAAGCCCCATGATCCACCTCCTGAGCAGCACAGAATTGCCCCCTATAGTGCACTCGCATTTTTAATGTTTTGTCCATCAAGTTTATAAGGTCACATCACTGAAGTGTTTGAAATCACGTTTCATGTTTGTGTAAACAAATATGTGGCTGCTGCATTTCAGCGTCATTGCTCTTACAGAAGTACCAGAGAAAGAAGGCAAGCAGTGGCTGGGATAAATGACAGGTGCCAGTACTGGGGGGAGGAGGTTGTTTTGTTGTTAAATGTGATCAGTGCTGTGCGCAGCAGGCTTTCAACTATTCCTCTTTGCAGAACGGTCATTCTAATGTCAGTCATTAGCAATTTGCTGTTGGTCACTCGGGAACAGCATGTTTCCTACAAATTGCTTCTATTAGTCACCAGTTCTTGTATAAATAATTGGCTATGAGAGAGAGAGAGCCTGTGTGGAACAGGAGTTACCAAGATGGCAGAATATATGGGTACGTTGTAATAAGACACATACTTTACATTTTTTGAATGCCAAAAAAATAGCGGAATGGGCTCAGGTCTCTTTACGCTGGGGTCAAGCTGGAGCTGCACCACCAAAGTCCGATGGAGCCATTTGAAACGCCAAAGCTAATGCACATGAGGTCAGTATCTGGCAGCAGTAGAGCAGTACATTTGCTTGTCTCTGAAATGCAGTCACCTCTTGCATGAAACCTGGCAGCTGTTTCACATAAAATAATAAGGATGTGGACCAATATCCTTTAGGAAAGGAGGAAAAGGAAGAGGAGGAAGAGCATGGAGGAGTCTCACTGGTTCGCACTCTTCAGATTCCTGTTGCTAGCTCATTTAGTGAGAGCTCCCTCATGGTGGTGTTAGTTCAAATACCTGCTGTTTTGACAGCCTTTTATCTCACTGAAAATACGTGTTTTGGCATGACAGAAAACAAAAGGAACAACAACAAAAAAATTAACTTACCTGCTAAACAGAAAATGCTGTGGCAGAGAAAGCAGGTCCCTGGAGCACATCAACGTTGGCATTGTCATCAGGAGCTTCAGTCTTCCCACCATACCGCCTGAGTATGTTCTACTTTAGGTTACTACTTTACCGCTCTTACAGTCCTACTATACTTGGTTTGTGAAAGCTGAGCCTGAGAGAGTTTGTGGGTAAAAGGTTAGAAATGTCCTCCCAATGAAACTCGTGTCATATTTATAAGGAAATATCTAAACTTGTTGTCGAGGAGGTACTTTAGAGACACCAGAAAAAGGGTCTTTGATATCAAAGTCATTCTGGGGCCTCTGAAAACATGTGTTTGGACTCTAATGCAGGCATGTAACAGAGATGCAAGGAGAGAGGCATCAGGACCTTAAAATCCAAAGGTACCAATCTTTGGACTGATGTAGAGAGGTCTGGATGGTTATTCCCCAAAGTCTGGGTAGGAGCCTGAGGGGGACACTAGGAAACCGGAGCTTAATTATTACTGTCACAGGAGGAGGCAGCAACACCAGCACAATGGATGGGGGTCAGAGAGGGGACAGAGGAGCCAGCCTTATGTAAGCCATTGCACAAAGTTACACAATGGAGAGCAGTAATAACACTAATGCACTTTTATAATGCATTCCTATGGAGATTTACTATGCTTTGAAAAGGTAAGTAAATATTATATCATAAGGTGGTAGATGGAGAATCCAGAGCAATGAGGAAATGAGTGGCTTCCTTGTAACGGTAGGGAAAGTCAGAAGTGTGGTGAGGAGCAGAAGTAAGGTCTGTGGAGCCCACTGAGCACTTGATCACAGCCTCTCAAATGCGTGGGTCCGCTGGACAGGAGGAAAACTGTCAGGTTAGGAAGAAATTTTGTCTAAAACAGGTAACAAATCAAAACAGAGAAGCACATTTTTCAAGATGGGAAAAGATATTTGGTGAAAACAACAGAGAAGCATTTCGGGTTCCCAGGATTTTATTACCTTTCCTAGTGTGGGCCAAAGGATCCTATCCAAGTTTCCAGAAATTATTCCTCACAGGAAAAGCAAAGCTTTAATAAAGGACATAGCAATTGCACAGTAAAAACAAGAACAATAATAAAAAGATCTCTTTTGTTTAATCACCTGGACAGATCCAGTGTGATGCAAATGAAACGTGGGATAACAAGCTCAAAAAGATAGGTCACATCTACAGGGGCTTGTGAGGGTGAGGCGGCAAAGTGAGACAGTGAGGTGCTGGTGGGGAGCAAGGAAGGACAGTGCTCCCAGTAGCTTGCACCTGCCTATGGTCTTTGTGATCAAGCTGCTGTTTGTAATCAGCAATAGTGACCCTCATGAATTTTCCGCCCTCCATAACAACTGTTTAAACTGCTTGGCGATTTCTCAGGGATAACAAACCTACCACCTCTCCTTACTACCTCCCTGGGCTGGACTAGTCCCTTTAGGGTTACCACAGAGGGAGCAACTCAACCTTGGGAGCAATCACTGGATGCAGAGGGACCTGTGAAGGATGTGTCCGGGGCCTTCGATCATGTCTGCGCCATGTAATGAGGAGTGTAAAACAGGATCCATCACTCCTCTCATCTCTGGCCACAAATTGCTGTATGCTGAGGACAGCCACCAGCTGCCACTGTGCTGGACTTAAAGCCCTCAGTCCATTGCTGCTCTGCCTCTGCTCCTTGCATACAGCTACCCTCTTTCTGCCCAGGCCATTTATTTTCCCTGATGGGGTGGGTGGCTTCAACTCATGTGCAGGAGTCCTGGGCAGCTCCTGTGCTTTGTGTCCTCTCTCCTGCCTGCAATACTGCTGTGAGCAGGACAGGTCATCCAGAAGTTTTAGCTGGGAAGATCAGATTATGTGGTTCAGGACTATCCCTGCAAGACAGAAATGAAGCCTTCATCAAAAGCTCAGTTCTCACTCCTCCTGGACTGAAATGAAGGCTCAGCCATGCAGCTAGAGGTAACGTTGTACAGATCTGTAGAATTAGTCCTGTGTTTTCTATGTTAGTTTAAATTTCAGAAACTGATGGAAAAATATATGTCCTATGAAATGCAACTTCAAGTTGACAATCTCTCCTGCTCTGGCTCATCATGGACAGGATCTGGCATTCCGGACTAAAGCAAACTCAGCAGCTGAGGCTGGCACAGAGGGGACTGAGCCGGCTTCAGAAAAAGCATGTGGCTTTCCAAACATCTTGCAGTCCAAAGCAAAACCAGCAGTTCTGACATGCTGTGAGCAATAAACAATGAGCTTTGTCAGCATGTCTAGAGGAAATGATAATTCCCGGAGTGTGAATGATGAAATGTTAACCAAGATGGAGGCTTCGGATAGCGTTGTGGTTAGGAAAGCATATGGGCATCCCTGTTAAAGAGCTGAAAGTAAGGCAAAGAGCCCTAACTAAGGCATTAAGATCTTCCAGGTCTCTCAGCTTGCTCCCCAGTGGTGTTTTCTCCTGTTGCCTGCAAAAAGGGTAAAGCGTTGCTTACGCTGAAAAGGAGATTTGCACTGTTGTAAGCTGCACCTGAATCCACCCCTCTCACTGCCTGGCTCTTCATCACCAGTCCTGCTCTTCAGCCCTCTGAGACACAGAGGTCTCGGTGCAGGTCAATTTACTGTTGAACACGCATTACGAGCTTGGCTATCTCTCTTTTCCATTCCTAGTACTAATAGGCAGCTCTGATTGCTCTGGTCTTTTCACTGTTGTATGAAGCCTAATGAAATCAGTAGAAGTGTTTTTATAGGTTACAGTGACCTTGACAGAGACCCGGTAGCCCCATGCTTAAATATTTTGCAAATCTGTTGCATAGTTTCAAGGCCAAAAAGAGTCAGGATGTATTTTTTCCCCTTTGCTTGGAGAACATTAAAACTATTCACTGCAAATCTTGTGTTTTCAGGCACTCCAGCGATGAATAACATTGACGTGCATTATTAGCAGAAAACAAGAGTAACTAAAATCAGGGAAAATGATGAAATTATTCATGGTAATACTATTAATTTCCTAATGTCATCACTGTAGGGGTCTGTTGCAATAAGTAACCTCAAGAGTTATCTTAGTGTGTGTGACAGAGGATATAATTGCATGTGAGATCTGATTACCTGATAACATTTTCCCAAAGTGCCCTGTGAAACACGGACCCCTGATCTCACTCTCCAGCCACCCATCCTGGCGTTGTTTTAGGAAAAATGACATTCAGTCCCATTATTCAGTGCTGGAAAAAAAAAAAAAAAAAAGACTCAGTGTTCTGCTATGGCTAGTGTTACCCTCAAGCATTTCTGGCATGTTTCCGTTGTAAATTCATTTTATATGTGGCCAGGAAATACAACATCTTGTTGCATCATGTAAGAAAATACCATATTTCTTCCCTGTTGCTCATATCCGATGTACAGAAGCATCTGGTGGGAGCATGTCAGATCTGTCATTAAATGTAAGAGTTTCAGCCCACAATGCAGTTTCATGCCTGAGTCTCATCTTGAAAGAACAAGGTCAAATCATATTTTACTTTTCTCCCTTTTTACACTGTGACTTTTTATTGTTCTTCTCTCTTTTGAGCATGACAATGATTTTCTTTTCTACCAAAAACTGTTCTTGCCACTGTCACTTCTGGGCAATCTGGTTTTGGATACAGAAAATAATTAGCACTGCTGCTTTCCAGGAAAATCCTGGTGCCGTAAGTTTCGACCAAAGCCTGGCCCACAGCTTAACAAGTCTAACTTCTGAGGCACCCTTAGCAAAAAAATGCAAAATGCTGTACAAGAAAAGGTAATAGAAGGCCAAATACTCTGGTCTTATGAGCGATATTGCAGGGCTTGAGGTGATGGCTGGCCACATTGTGGCATTTGCTAAAGGGGCACAGATTTGTTGGAGAATGTGAGGGCTCTTTTTTATTGTCATAAATATGACCTCTTGCCCATCTCTTATTCTTTCATTCCTTATTTCCCATCATTCTCTCAATGGCAACCCCAAAAATGTCTCTTGAGTATTGGAAGGAAGGTAGAGAGACATATGTAGAGCATAAAAATTGCTTTCATTGCTCCTACTAAACCAAGAGCCAAGCCACATAGTCTTTCACTGACTCCTGCGCAGTGCCTATCAACTCGTTGCCCCATACATACAGACAGCTCTTTGGTATCAGAATTAGATCGTTTCTGCCATGCTCATCTCTCATGACCTGCCTGTTTCTGCCTCCATACCTTGCCTCCCATGAGAGTCTCTCTCTGTCACCTGGTTAATCTGAGAACTGAGACATGGATAAGACAGGTTTCATTTCCCAGTGGTCAGACTGGTCCCTCTGACGTAAGCCTCGTGTTCATAATAAATGCAGGAAAAATTGAGAAAATACATCTGATGTAATTAGTGTAACCTTTCTGCCAGGTGGTTAACAGCAGAGAAAATATCTGGATTTAATATACCCATGGTCCCCCTTGATAAAGGACCGAATTCCAATCTCCACTTAGAAACCTGAGAAAACTAAACATACCCTCCCCGAGAGCTCTTAAAGAGATGGATTTCCACCAGTCACTTGCATTCCCAGATCTTTATTAGGCGAGAGGGAGCACAGTCATAAAGCCAGGCAAAACCAGCAATGGCAATATATATCCAACTAATGAGCAAAAGGCCTCTCTTTTTCAGATCTGTTGGCAGGGGTCCACCTCCCTCCCTTTGCTCTTTCTAGTGAAAAAGTCCCCAGGAGAGACCCATGGCTCCAGCACCTCACCCAGGGTCAGGATCAGTGAGCGGTCCTACCCAAGGCAGTGATGGAGGCCCTCAACTTTGCTGCCAGTATTACGGATGGAAGAGTTCTCAGCTGCCTGCACAACCACCAAAAGACCTGGTGGTAACACACACCGATGGCTCCGAGCAACCCTCAAGATGAATCAGACAATATGGCACAGAGCTTCAAGGCAGGAGTTTAGGCAGCAGAGTACCAGTGCCATCAACTCATGTCCAGTTATCAACAAACTGGCATTGTACTGTGGTGTACCCTCTTGCACTACACTTACACTTACCACGCTTTTACCTCCTCGTAGAGCCTACTGGCTGAGGTGGAGAAAGAAGCGCTATTCCAGCCTGCTTTTTTTCCAGACTACTTTCCTTACCCATGCAGCTTTGGGGACTGCTTCCTCCAAGACACTCATAAAAGTCAGGTGTCCACATCAGTGTGTCCTGACCACAAGGGTCCTGGGGTCTCAGATGGCTAGAAAGGAGTAACTATGGTTGCCAAAACGGTTTTATCTTCTCAGTTGTGCTTGACTGGGAGGTTGCATCATCCCACCTCAGAGGTGGGAACCTCACCACTCCTGTTGGGTTGCTGTAGCTTGCTCTGCCCAGTACTATAATTTCAGACTATTTGGAGGCAGCTGCTTCGTGCTGACTAGATTGTGCCCAAGACAGTATTTACTATGAGAGGTATTTCTACATGTGCGCTATCATTTACAACTGCTTATAAATGATTTGGGGCTAAAGACATAAATGTTACTCTTCAGTCTGAAAGGTCTAGACGATTTAACTTGCGTAGTCAACTTTAGGAGACTGACAGCTTTTTAATTACAAAATCTGTATCTCTTCCCTTCCATTCTCTCTGACTGGGTCTATTCAGAGTTCAGTGAAATACCCAAAGGCTGGGTACTAATTCAGTTAGCTCCAGGCTGGATAATTTACCACATTCAGCTAAGTTCAATCTAAACATTACTCTTAGAAATGAAGATGTGGAGTTAGAAATGATCGGGAAGGTGTATATGGAAAATGTGAAGTGTGAGGTATTTGGGTGTTTTCCAGGTTTTGCATATTACAGCTTTTTGCCTAATTTATACTTTGTGCCCATCTTGAACATAGAAATATAATCAGAAAATGTAAAAGAATCCTTCTGAGACCCTTAAACCTACCTTTCCCAGAATAAAAGGGTGGTGCTTTCTCCTTTGATGAAATCCCCCATTCAAACAACATATGGCCTTGACTCCAGAGCAAGAAGCAGCAGGACAGAAGTCAGGACCAGAGGAGGAGACTACATGGAAAAGACAGAGATAGTCCAAACAGAAGCAAAGAGTCAACACGAATTGTCCACAGGCATTTATCCAGACAGATTCGCTCATCTCTGCCTCCATCACATGTGGCCTATGCCCAAGGGGAGCCGCGTTGACTGGTCAGTGTCACAGCAGGAAGCTGAAGAGCGTTACTGAGTGTTTGGATAACACAGCCAACCATTCTTCTGGCTGTCCAAACACATCATGTGACGTGGACAGATGTAACAGAGTCTGTCTGGACAGTCTCAGCAAGGAACAAGATTCATCTTTCCCGCTGGAAAGTACTGAAGCATTTAATTTCAGTTCAGTTCCTTTTCCTTTATTTTTTTCCTTTTTATTTTTGGTAGGTGCCCATCCAAATGGCCCCATGAGCTGCCTGTGCTGCGTAGATGTTTCCTGTTGGGCAGCCATCAGCTGGCAGCAGGTGGTGGGGGAGTTCTGCAGCAGTGACCTCTCTGCCATAGGATTTGCAGTGTCCTGGGAACTCCTGGAATGGACAGGAATGATGTACACAGGAGATATTCCTGGGGTCATTACACAGTGCAGGAAGATCTTGGATTGTGGCAGTCCTATTAATTTCTTTCATTCATCTCCACTAAAGTCAAGAGTTGAAAGCAATTTTAAGCACTTGGATCATACAGAATATATAAATACCTGTGTCCTGGCTTGCTGTAACAATTCAGTGATAAGTATGACTCCCTGGTGAACAAACAGGATATCGCAGGCTTATTTTATCTTCCAAATGGGTCAGAGTTGAATCTTTTTCTGGATTTCCACATTGTTTCTCTTAATAGGTTAGGTTTTACTTGGAGAAGGCCTTATTATAGCTACTTAGAACAGAAACACCTCCAGATCTTCTGAAGGTATTTAAAATAAATTTGTTACAACCTGCAATTTGGTTCCACTTTCTAATGAATGCCTTTTTTTTTTATAGATGTATCTTAGGTTTATGTTTTCAGCCTATATTCTACACATGTAGATCCAGTAACCGTGAATCATTATGTATCTCTTCACAACTACGTTAAGGGGAATTAAATTAATTAATCTTAATAGGCAATGATGACCTTTCCTGTGGTGTCTCCATTTGTGTACCATTATCTGAAATAATGAAGTTATGACATTTGCTTCCTATATACTATTTTCAATAACAATATGGGCTTTGTTAGAGGTGATCAAAAAAATCTGTCTATTATCTCTAAAGAAGAGCAGTTTTGCGTGTTTTAAAATGGCCTGATTCTGGCATTTTGAAAGATTTCAACAACCATTTACAAACACTGAAAGTTTCATCTGACGGCTGGTTGGAAAATGTGGAAAATACTGAAGCGAGCTCAAGAATCAGATTATTTTGGCTAGTGTGAGTATTTCTCTAGGCCTCAAAAATAAGGCAATGGGATAAAACAAATTCTCATCTTAACATTAGACTTGCAGGCAGTGTGTTGTGCTTTCCAGTGTATTTTGGCCCTAGTACTCAATATACAAGGTATGTGTATATATATATATAAACTCTCACTCTCCCCTTTTCTTCACTTGTATGTTCAGCTGAGCTGTGTTTAGAGTTCAAAGGACACATGCATGTGTATGTGCACGGACAAACGCGGCTCTGAACATACACGTGCAATAGATGGACGAGGTGTGCTTCTGCTGCACTTGCTGAAACCTTTCAATCAAAGTGTTTTAAAGTCATTTAAGAACCAAATATCCTGCAGGTGTAGTCATGAGCTGCTGATATACCTCGTCCCTTGTTCACGTATTTCACTAGCAGGGTGCTTGGTTCTATGCCTCTCTGCATCCATATTAGATACATAAAAATTAAGCCACTCATCACCGTTGCAAAGTGGATATATTTCTAAGTTTCCTGGAGAAGAGAGCTGATTCCCTCAGATCCCTGCTGGTTATCAGGGCAAGGAGCAACACCCAGGAACACCGTTGTCCTTAGCCGTATACTCATCATCAGAGCAGCTGATCTCTCCCACATCTCATTCTGGTACAAACTGCTCCTTGATATTTTCATATCTTGCTTATCATCCAGAAACAGAAGGAAAAACACCTGAAGCATCCTCAGCTCCAAAATGGGCTGCTTAGAACCTCCCTGGATTCTGCCTAGTTTTGTCAGAGGAGACACAAGAGCAGTGATCATCAGCTAGGTGAATCCCAAGGGAGGACCGCACGATTTCTGTTAGATGCTTTGATGAGCTGGACACAAAGCTATCAGTATCCCAGGTCCGCTCTGAACATCACAGAAAGAAAAACAAAGTTTTAAATTAAAAAGAGAAATTCTATCAAGGTTAATCTTTCAAAAGCCGGAGTCCATCTGGATGCCTTCTTCCTTGGTATTAATTACAAAGACTCATCCTGTAATCCATAAGCAAAATATGAGTGAGATGTAAGCTTGCTGTAGTTGTGTTTAATATTTTGCTTGCTAACAGAGCATCTAATCCACCATGAGCAGGAATTCATCAAGTCTCAAGGGCTACCTAAAGCACACAATCCCTCTAAACGAGCAGTAATCGCCATTGAATCTTCAATCTCATGAACAAATAAGTGATCCTAAAGGTTCATTTAGTTTGGGAGTTCCTAGCACTGGTGGGGACAACACTGTGCCCAGCTCCTGGTATAGCACTGAGCACAGCCCTGAGGTGAGTGTGGGCAATGAGACAGATTCCTGGCATTATTTTTGCAACAAAGAAACCCTCTTCCTTGATGCATCAGCATTCTGCCAAAATTTGCAAGCCACATGAACATTGGGCTAAAAAGATCCCACTAACTGTCTCGAGCAGCGAGATCAATAATAATTTCCACAAACTCCCCTCTTTCACATAACGCCTCCCTCCCTGCTCTCTGTGGGATAAACAGTGGGATGCAAGGCTGACATTTTGCAGATGCTGGGAGCACAGGCAGTTCCGTCAGCAGCGGCAGGAGGAGAAGGACGCAGCACGGGGGGAGAGGCACAGGCAACTGAAATTCATTACTTGGAGAGGTCGCAGGGGTCAGTGACAGTGGCACTGAATGGATTTTTCCAGCCATTTCGAGCTGAGATTTGCGCTTCGTAATCTGAATGCTTTTATCTATTTCTGAAAATAGACAGGAATTTTTTCCACAGGCTGCTCCAATCTGGCCATGGAGACGCAGGGAAGGATTACAGGGATAAATTCAGGTTTTGTTAAGCAAGCGTAGCTTTTCCAAACCAAACATAGACAGCTTTCTAGCAGCATAAACATGCATACAAGAATTCTTTTGTCAGAAGGACTCATCCCCTTGTGCAAGAGATGAAAGCAGTAGGTGCCATGCACAGCCCTGGAGCCTTTAACTCCTGTTTTGTACATTGTTTTCCTCTCAAGGCCAGCCGTGCTAGAGCCAGCAATGTCTCTCCAAAGCTGCAGAGAATGATCTAGATTGGTTTCCCCTGCTGAACAGACAAGTACTAGTTTACTCAGTGATTATTTTCTGTTTCACTTCCATTTTGCTGCAGCTGAGCTTCCTCTCTTGCTTAGTCATGTCCTCTTCTGGCAGAGGTTTCTCTGAAAAGAGAGCTGCTTCTAGAAATTAGCTAGGACAGAAACAGTTGGGTGGGTGTATTACAGCACTTTCAGGGATGAGGAACTGATAAGAAGCCAGCTTTATTTACTAACTTTTTTTCTATCTGGAGCAGAAAATACGATGCTGGGGCCTGGTTTTGTTACTGAAGTGTTTTGAGCTAGAAACTGAAAGATGTACTTGGATGTGTACATGCTGATGCCTTGGGGTAAAAAGCTGTGGGATAACAGGTCCTGCAATTTCACAGCATTGACTGTGCTCACAAGGTTTTACCTGGTGTCCCTCAGTCTCACCAGCCCTGTCTCCAAGCAGCTCACCTGCCCACCCTTGAGTTGCACAGTCAACTCTCCTGTCTAGCTCCTTCAAAGTTCTAGTAATGAACCAGCCACAATTTCCTCTTACCTGCACTTTAGCACCCCCACTTCATACACAAAATGGTCATTAGGAAGCATATATATACTCTTTTTGGGTGAAAAGAGTTAGGTACTGAGATGTAACCCTGCTCTTATAGTCTGCAGGCTGCTGACATATCACTGATAGTGGGCAGTTTGCACAGAGGCAAGTATTGGGCCAGCAGTTTGGGAACTTACTGACCTGCCAGGAGATGGCTCTGCCTCGCCATGCCCAGGTGGCAACAGAGCTGCAAGGTAAACACTCAAGAGCAATAACTCTAGAGAAAAGCCAGGGAAAGAAAAAAGTAACTCTATTAAGCATTGCAGTTATTCATGACAGTAAAGCCTTTGTGGTGGGGAGTTACAAATCTGGGTGGAAAACAGCATACATGACTGCGGGCACATCAGGGCAAGGAATGGTACGAAAACCATGCCAAGAGCTGAGCTGCTGAAGCATCCTGACAGCTCTGAAAGATGGTGATGGGGAGTGACCATCCCCTGGGAGCCTCCTCAGCTGGAGATTGAGAGATGGGATAAGGTCTCTTAGGAGGCAGCCGGATCCATCGAGCTTCAGCTGTTTGTCAGAGGTTTAGATCAGCCCTTCTCAATGCAAGGCGGCACGTCCATCAAAACAAAAAACTCCAAACAAGTAAGGGAGTGCAAAACTGACATTCACTCATGCCCTTAATATTTACCAGCAGCCTCTCACCAACCTCCTTTCTGCCCATCCCGCCATTTGCCTGAGCTTAGGGCAGTTTTATTTCATGCCGACAGCAAGCACTGCCTGAGGGGGCCAAATGCCTTCAGACACAGCCAATCCCTGGCACAGAAGAAGCGACATCAACCATTTCCCTTCTGCCAGCTAATATTGACAGTAAAATTAGTTGAATCTGTAATTTGGAAATTAAGGTTCTGTGATTTACCAAACAGGTCAGACTGGAGCTTTAAATATCACCTTCTCCCGGACAAGGGTAAAAACTAAAAACAAACCCTAAGGAAGCGTTCAAATGAATTTGCTTGAAGGGCAGGATGTCTGTGCAGATAGCAGCCCAGTGTAGAGGGTTTAAGATGGTGCTTGAGCTCAGCAGACTCTCCACACCTGCTCCTAATGGTCCCACCAGGTAGAGTTCCCTATGCACCAGCCTTCCCACACCAGTGGTGGATGGACTCTGTTCTATCAGACCTTCAGCTGGCTCTTCTGCCTCTCTCTGCCTTCCCCAGTAAACAAATAACAGCACACTCCTGTTCAGCCTTGTCTATTTTGGGATCTTTAGCAGTCCTACTGATAAACACTGTTATAAATGTTTACACTGATGGGAGGCTGGCCCATATTGTACAGAGATAATAACAGTACAATTTGATATTCATGAGGTGCTGATGATCTCTAAATATAGAAACAGAGTAATTATTGCTGGCATTAGAGGCTGGATTTCAAAAAGCAGATAAATGGAGAAATGGATATGCTATTTATTGCAGCTTCAACAGTAACAACAGGAAAGCTGTCTCCCTTGATTAGGCAAAGGCCAGACTGCAGAAGGCAGAGCTCATGGCAGAGGAGTGAAGGGCTGTGGTATCCTACCAACAGAAGGGAAAAGCAGTGGCCAATGCCAAGCTCATCCCAATGCAAACAACTATGCAAGATAGTGGTGAAACAGGTTTACTGTACTAGGAAAACCTATTGTGACTGGAAAAACCTGGCAGACTTTTCTACCAAAACCCTGTAAAGAAAGATGAAGCCTTTGGCCACCACAATCCATGCATGTTCACAGCTAGAGCAATCTACAAGGGTGCAGTGAGAGCATGCTGAGCTGAGGCTAAACACCACACAGTCACTCACCCACTGCTCCTCACCATCCCCCATCCCCTACCCCTTCTTACCCCTTCCTGTAGGATAGGAAGAAGAATCAGGAGGAAGGAAAAAGAGTGAGATCCTAGGAGTGGAGATAGGGATAGTTTAGTNAGTATTTTAAATAAATACGAAGCAGGGAGGGGGAAAGAGAGAGGAAAAAAAAAAAAAAAAGTATGAATAAAATGAGAGACAAAGCAAGTGATAAAAGCCAAGAAGGCTCTACTCATGCCCAAGACACCAACTTTCCCTGCTTCAGCCACACTGAAACTATATGCTGAAGCAAGTTGAAACAAGCACCCCCCAACACCCTACCTCTTATATAGGTGCATGACTCAGTGTGGTATGGAACATCGCATTGGCTGGTTGGGTTGTTTGTCCCAGCTGTGCACCCTCACAGCTGCAGCCCTACCCAACTGCTTGGGCCAGAAGCTGCTGGTGGTTATTAACCCAAACCAAAACCAGGACAGCCTCTCTCCAATTACATAAACTGCAGAGTCACTCAAGTCTTGTACTCTGGCCTGTAGGATGAGCAGGGCTGGTAGCATCCCTGCATGATGGCCAGTGAATATGTACGGTTCATTGTTCTCCTACCTTGACTTGCTTTGGTTCATTTTAGGAGCATTTAGCTCTTACAGAAGACAACAAAAGTAATGGGTACTCAGCGCCTGCTAAACAGGCTGCTGCTGATCGACTACACAGTCCTTCAGTACACTTTGCTTCAGGCATGCAAGTTGGTATCACTGAGGAATTTTCTGGCAGAATCTCTCCTCTGTCAAATGTCGTGCACGTCAAGGTATGTGTCTTTGGGGCTGTGTCTTTCTCCCAGTCTCTAAAGGGTGCTAGCAAGGTTAGTTACCTGATGACTGGAAAGACAGACATCTGCCTGGAAGAGTGGCCTTTGTAGTTTCCACTCAGCAGTGGTACCCATGGAGCTGAGCTCTGCATTGTCCGGGCTGCCAGAGACATCCGGAGCAGTTCCCTCCCACCTCTGTGAGGAACCTCACCCCTGGCTGGTGCTTCCACAACAGACAAAGCCAGATTTGCTTTGACTTTGACCTTTACCAACACTGTGCTGAACAAAGTACTCACCACTTTCTGTTGTAGAAAAAAACCTCATGGACTGCAGCCAGGCTGTTGTCCCAGAGAGATCAAAAGAAGTGAAGCCTTCAAACAGAACAGGGCAGGAGCTGTAGGTTCATCTGGGGTTTGCTTGTGGGTATGACTTTTGACAACGATTTTCTGAAGTGAGATGAGGAAGGGATAAAAGTTACCCACTGTTTTCATACTTTGATCTGAAAGTTAATTGCAAAGAGGATGTTTCTAAGAGCAGTAAGTCCTGAATCAGTCTCCTTAGTAGGTGATTCTACAGTCCTAAGAGTCAAGCAACAACCTGAACTCTAAATTTCTCCAAGATTTAGGGAACTGGTGCTTGTATGTGAACTTCACATATATCACCCCAGCACATGAAGGGCTAAAAATTATTCACATGCTCTTCTGCTGCAATTCTGCCTTTCCTGTATCTTCTCTATGCATACTACTAGCCAAAAGGGGAGAGAAGGAGAAAAGAAGAGAGAGAAGGGAAAAAAAAACAATCTAAAAAATTGCAAGTGAGCAGAAAATGTAGGTAACACTCCATAGCATGTTTACGGTGTTTCATATATTCCTGTAGGTATAAAAATATCATCTAACCCTTGAAATGCAGTATAGTTAATTGAAATGGGTTATTCTGTATTTGTAGAGCAGAGGGAGTCAAAGTTCCCCAGACTTTTACAGCTTTTTGTCAGACAACACCTCAAAGTTTTTAATTAAGTTTTACAACTGGGGAAAGCAAAGCACCGAGAAGTTACATTGCTTGGCCAAGGACCTACAACAAGTCACTGATGTGATCTCCATGGGAGCTCAGCCTTGTTCTCAGTCTCCAGCACTCTCAGACAAAAAGGGTCTTGGTTAAACTAGACATGTATGGGGTTTCAAACTAGTTGTCCCTAGCAGCATGAACTACCTGGCTTTGGGGAAACTCTCCTGTGCCATGGTCTGTGTCAGTATGGTGGAGAGAAGCGAGTGGCTGTGACCAGGCTGGTGTCACTGCCTGGAGGTCCCAGTAACTTGGCAAATGGGCCTCGATTTTCTCAGACAAGCTCCAGGCTCGTCTGCATCAAGTCAGCTCCCACATGGACAGAACTCACTAAATGTTTTGCTTAAATAACTGGCGAGGGATGTTCTTGTTGTTGAACATGTGTTTCAGTTGGATAGAAACCGCTCAGCCTGTAGGGAATCTGTGCTGTGGCAAGGCAGATCACAACGGTATTTTTTAATTAAAAAAAAAAAAAAAAAAGCATTTTAAGCATCATTTGTACTCTACTTGAGGAGGAGCTCTCTGCCCTCAGGGAGTTTTCAGGATGCTGAGCCGTGACAGCAGCTGTTGCTCCCCTACTCGCTGCTCTTAAGCAATATATTGCTCTCCCAGGCAGGTGACTATGGAGGCAGAGCACCACCTTCTCCAATATAATCCAGAGCTGCAGGCGATCAGTTCAGGTTACAAAAGAAACCTCAAACTGGTATGCTGCTTCAGAGTGGAGAGACAGAGGTGTTCACTCTGTTGCTTGCAGGTCCTCAGGGGTCTTGGAGGAGCTCCAGGGAGGCTAGCACACAGTACTACGAGAAGTGGGTGTGCTGGCAGGAGATGTGGATATGCTATGAGAGCAGTGCTGCTGGGAAAATTGTAGGCTCTACAAATCAAAATGTTAAAAAATGCAACTCTGAGGCCTGCTGCTGTAAGCTTTGTGAAGTAAAGACAAATCAGCTGTCTCTAGGGACAATACTAAATCTTGTATAAGGAAAAAATGTGACATTCATTCATAACTTCCAGGTTTTTCCAATTCCCACTTGGTCACAGTTCAAGGTTGTGCTTCCCAATTGCAGCTTTTTACTGTTTTCCCCACACACACAAAATATGAATTTTGTCCTGATGAGGTCAATGCTTGGAATTTTGTATTCAAGAAGCTTTTCTTCTCAATCACAGACAGCCGTGGGCCTAGCAACTACGCAAGTCTGAAGGTCACCAGTGTCCTGTGGCGACAGTCAGGGTTTCTCACCAAAACCAGTTCTCAGCGCCTTGAGATGTGGTCCACCCCCGCATCAGTCTGGTTCTGTGAAACCAAGGGATAAAATGGAAGTGAAATAGGAATTACACTAGTGTAGCAGGTCCCAGGAGCTAATCTAGCAGCATTTTATCTGGTGCATGTTCTCTCCTGCGGTTGGTCTTGCTTTTTATAGTTGTGGCTAAGAAGTGGTAAGTTCTCAGGCTTGGAATAACTCATCAGTTGTTTAGCAGCTCCTTTGAAGCACAGTGCAGAGGAGTCAAGACACACATTGGAGGGGAGAAAGGAACTAAGAGAACAGGAGAGGATTAGGGTGAAAGAAAAGTGGGAACCCCAAATCTTCCCTTCCCACCCAATTTGTTTTACGTGCATTACAGAGAAGTATGTCAGAAGCATGTCTTAACATGCAACCGCAGGTCAGTTTGCTGTTTGAGACAATGAGGGTGGGAAGTGGAAATAATCATTGTTTTCAGTTCAGATGAACATGTCCAAACCAAACCTTCACAGCTATCTTTCCTCATAACTTTTTCCACTTCCGCTACCTGCAACTCTCTCTTTGGAATGAGTGGTGGAAACAGTCCTTGTGGGTCATGAGAAAGGATTAGACCTCTAAACATGTTGTTATTCCTGTTTTCCAGCTCTCAGCACTCACAAAAACAGATGATTAAATAGAGTAGGTAGCAGTCAACTGATCCAGCTCTCCCAGCAGGTACAGGGAGTTCTCTCCAGAAGAGAAAAAAAACACTGGAGTAGACATTTTCCCTATTGCAAAGTCACTTGTTATTATTCTTTACAACCAAAGTAATGCAGGTGCTGCAAAGAGGCATTACCTTTACTAGAACACCCTTTTGTACATTTTGTTCAGACTTCTTACTAGATACCTTGTCTGCATTGCCCTGTAACAAACTTATGAGCAAATTAGCCTCTCTCATACTTTAACGAGACAGTTTGGTTTATAATTTTTGTGGGGTTTGGGTTTTTATGTTTGTTTTTTTGTTTTGTTTTGTTTTTAAACCTAGGTAATTGTACTGGATCTAAGAGAATGGGCTTTGACTTTGGCTCAGGTTTCTTGTCATGAATAATAAAATAAATAATAAACATCAATAACCACATACACCCACACCTCTTATCTAGTACAGGCAAATTTGAATTTATGCTAACCTTACCCCTTAAAGAAAAGGAATAGAAAATAACTATGAATTTTGTGTCTTTCCTCCTGCAGCCCATGGAGCTGTGAGGTCTATTAGATACAGGCACCAAAGTTTACTTGCTGCTGATGCACAATTACCCCTCTCAGTGAACTGACTGGTACTTTACCTCTCCTTCAGCATTTAGAGCCATCATGGTAGTATTATTTTCAAAGCACAACGGTATTTTCCAGAAAAGCATATTAAATGCTTGACACACAAGTTTTAATTTGCTGCTACATTTCCATCCCCTGTGGAGGAAGAGCCCTGTGCAGAGGTAATGAAACAAGTGACTGGTCAGGGTGGGGAGAACAGGAGAAAACAGGGCTTTTGGCTTGCAGGAGGAGTGGGGTCCCTTTGTTAGCTTTCTCCACTGCTCCTCATGATTTCTTCTGTTGAGCAAGCTCCTTAGTTTCTACTGGGAAAGGATATGAAGTCACTTGGGAGGCCAGGATGGGGAGAGAACTCCAAGGCCTGCCTTGGAGGAACATTGCGTGAAGGAGTCCAACAGACACAGAAATGAGAAAGTTTCAGAGCAAATCAGTATTCAACATTAGAAATGCATAAGACCTTCTAAAGTTAGACTCCACAACAGCCTCAGTCACTGGAGCTGGAGAGGGAGAGGGTTCAGCAGAGGATACGCTGGTGTCAAGCAGGAGCAGAAACCCAGAACAAGCATATAGAACACCAATCTCACACTCTGGCAACAGCTCACAACTGATGACATAGGGAAACAAGTTACACCAGCCCCCATAAACAGAACCTGAAGGAGGGACTGCAAGTTTCTAAGCAAAAGTAGTATCGCCCATCATGTCTTCACTCCCACATCACCATAAGGACACTGCTGTTTCTCAAATCTTCCTCCCCACCAAGACACAAAACATCTCTTGACACATTTGAGTGTTGCCCAACAGGACTTCTGGTGAAAATCAGCCTTTATGAAATACATGACCATCCCATGAGGTGTGCCATTTTGCTTTGGAAGTGCTGCCACTCTTGTCAGAGAGGCCAAATCCATCACAGACTTTGCTGCGTGCATGGCATCACTGGCTTCCAGTGGTCCGTGCTGCAGCCGCAGCATCAGGGCTACTAGACAGATTGGTCCAGGCAAGGTGATCCTGCTCAGACCACCATATATAGACACTCCAATGCAGTCATTACTTCGCACTACCCGATTAGAACGTCAAGGTCTGGCAGCTCTGGGAGATGAACAGTCAGGATCACCCAGTAGTCCTTAGACAACGCTGCAGATACCACAGCTGGGAACCCTGGGAACAGTGAGGAGAACACAGACAGCTGCTTGCAAAACTAGCAGCAGTGCTGCTGGTGAACATGTGCAATTGGGAATCGTCCCACTATGAAGGGAGAGTTTAAAAACAGCCGGGCATTTTTCCTTTGTTCTATATTTTCCTGCCATGACACGATGCAAAGAGCAATGTTATACAGATGGTCAACAATGAAGCTGCATAACAAAACAGAAAAGTGATTGGCCTAAAACATCCGACAAGGATCCATCACGATTAATCAAGGGCCAGAAATAAAAGTGACTTCCACTGCACTGGTAGGGAGAGCTGGGAGCTGATTCCCCAGCGTGTCTTATATACCGTATCAAAAAGCTACCTGAAAATCCCTCACTGGAATCAGCCAAATTATTCAGAGACCTCAGCCAACTCAAGTATCTTCTGCTTTATGAGCCTTGAGGACCCTAAGGCATGCGCACCGCTGCTATCTGCTGCAGTGGATTCAGACTGACTCTCTGCTATCTATATTTATCACGATCCCCTCAGGAAGTGCTTTGGCAGGATTTTGTAATGAAAACTCTGCCCAGAGCACTCTTTGGCATGCAGTGAGCAGCCTTAAAATAGCGCAGTGACATACTGCAATAATTACTCATATTAACACACTTCATTGTGCCGTGTGACGCTTTGTCCCCGTCGCCTTGGCTCATCCCACTGCCCAGCACGTGGTGGATGGCAGGGAAGAGCTGCCCTTTCCTAAAAGGCAAAGTTCAGCTTCAGGCTCGGACCTGAGCCCCTGGAAACCACGCTGACCCCACTGGGATCTCACCCATCACACCAACAGAGAACCAGCACCAGTGCCCCCATTTGCTTCCAGATCCAAAGTTCACAGGTGTTCAGACAGGATATTTTGGCTCCTCTCTAGCCCATTGCTGTTGTTTGAGGAGAACGTTAACAAAAATAAGCATAAAAGACCAACCAGAGGATAACTTTGAATGCACACCATAGGAGCAGGCTGTATACTTGCCAGCTGCTTGCTGGCTTCCAGTCTAGCTCACATTTTCAGGTTTTTATCCCCTTTGGAGTAAATCTTCCTGCACTGTACTAACAGTACATCTCGTTTTAATTTAAACAGAATGAAAATGTAGTTTTCAGCCAGAAGAGAGATGAGGAAGTAGGGACAGATTTGGCTGAAATTGGTAGTACCATCAAAGTTTCAGTATCTTATCAGCGTGTTGAGCAGTGTGGTTTTTCTGTTGATGACAGAACAAACTTTTGAGTGACAGCTTGTTACTCATGCCTATTTACCTAAACTTGCTGGATTCCAAGAGCTCTACCTAAAACCCATCCAAGTCAGTACAAAGATTCCCAAAAACTTCAATGAGCTTTGAAAACTCAAGTCCTCTAGGACTGCTCAGGGTGCCCCATGTTTCAAGAAGACACAGTCCTATAATTACAGAGGCCAGGATCTCTAAACAGATGTTGATGCAACTGCTTAATTACAGCATCACAGGAAGAGTTACTACTGCAGTTCCCTGATGCAGAGGAAGAGAAGTTATGGACATGAACGCTCCTTGCAATCTTTATTTTCTGTTTTTGTACTGTCACTCTGGGGAAAATTAGCACCTGATAATATACATCATGTCGTTTGCTGATACCTGATACGATCACTGTGGAAAGACACCCTACGTACGCTATTGTACTTTC
Source organism: Todus mexicanus (assembly GCA_013389965.1). Taxonomy (NCBI): domain Eukaryota; kingdom Metazoa; phylum Chordata; class Aves; order Coraciiformes; family Todidae; genus Todus; species Todus mexicanus. The sequence continues at coordinate 7,723 of WEIS01067152.1, read as the reverse complement.
ATAGTGTTAGCTAAGGAGCTCCAAGCCCTTCCTGAAGCTTAGCCATGCCTGTTTAGGAAGCTACGACCACACTAACATCTCTCCTCTGCCCCCTTTTTCAGGCTCAATGAGTTTAAAGATATGGAGAGCTATCAGAGCATTCACAAATGGCAAGCTACGATTGATGGAACAACAGCAAATGGAATCAACACATAAGGCTATTTTTTCATTAAGAAAACTCATTCAGGCCACATGAATTAGTGAATATGTTATAACCGCTTCTGTAACTGTGATGCCATGGAAAAATGCTATTCCAAGAAAGCATCTGGCTAAATACAACAGACTTCCATTAAGCAATCCTACATTTTTGTCAAACTGCAAAACACCTTTCAGAATTTATCAAAGAACAGTTTCCAAAGCTGTTTTTCTGTAGAACATCATCAAATCTACCTTGAAAGCACAGCTTGGCAATGAACTCGGTATCTGAATTTGTAATGGGATAGGTATCTGCCAAACGTATTGTCACCAGCAAACAATGCACTAGTCATATGGATTGATTTTTCTTTTCCCCCCATGAACTAGCCTTTATTAAAACTTTTTCAATTAATTGTGTGGTCTCCAGGACCTTCTACCAAGGTAACCATTCATTGCTGAAAGGGCTGCTCACTGAGTAATGAACACTAACTTCTCTGGAGATTTTCTTGTCAGCCATAATCAAACACAATCTTCTGTTAATTGCTTACACATACTTGGTGCATTAACAAGAGGAGCTTTAAATATATATATAACCAAATACAACTGAAGAAGGCAAAGCTCGTGTATTAGCACCATATGAAGATTCTGTTGATGACTTTTCTATCAAAGCCAGATCTGATTAGTGTAATGGGGGAAATGTTTTATTTGGAATAAAGCCTTTGCTTCAGAAGATCGTGTCTCAAATGTGGTGCTGGAAGGCTACTCCTGTTCTAGCGTAAATTCTTGCCTGTGAATAGAGGTCAACAATAGGTTCTTCCCCTAATTACTCCTCTAGATCTAGCTGAATGCTGAAAACTCACTCCTAAACATCTGATTCTGAAACAGACTGGATTGGTTAGTCGCAAAGACTTCTCTGATGTGTAGTTCTCTAGGGCACAGACTGCCTTACCACACTCAAAAGAGTATGAGGTCTGAGGAAGCATTGTCAGGAATAAGCAGGACCTCACCAACTCAAGAGCAATCCACTCACAGCATCTCACTCACTCATAACTTTGGGTTATTCATACTTGTGGAAATGCTGCTACTTAAAACTGATCAGTTAGCTTGGCAGCTACCAGGGATGGCCCTCAGCCCTCTATCTCTGTGGTCTCTGGCTGAATAGAAGTTGATGGCACAGCTGACCAGCCTGTCACTGAACTAAGCCATGAGTAAGCTCCCCACCTCAAAAACTTCCTCAGCCTGACTTGTGATCCAGAGAAACTGGTAACCTCTGCTGGAACACAGCATAGAATAGGAGATATCACTGAGAGCTCCAGACATTAGCAGAGCTCAGCAGAAGCCCAGGAGGGGTCAGTGATCAGAGGAACATCTGTCTTGATCTCTTAAATGCCAGGGATACGCAAGGGAACCTGCACAACTCTGAGCCTTTCTCTGCTCCTATCAGTCCTCTGCTCTTAAGGGCACTTAAAGTACTTGTAAAAGAAGAGCTTCTGGAGACACCATATTTTGTTATTCAACTGTCTCAAGTGACACTACAGGCCACCCTTCTTACACCAAGTAGGGCATCTTTAAATGTTTTAGAGCATTGCTTCTTATCAACTGTGCAGAGGGGCAACCTTTAGTCCCTAGGAGGAAAACCCTGTGATGGGGAGCTAGCAGAGCTTACCAAAGACTTGCACATTTTCCCCTTTTTCACTTTTTCACTTTGAGACACTGGTGCATGAGTCCTTTAGACTTCTGGGCTGCCCAAAGAGTAATTTCAATGGGTACTATAGCTTCGAAAGAGAATTGGGTCAAGGTTCTGGAGAAGAATGAAACAGATCCCTACGTCTCTTCTCCTTGCTTGTGCTTTATGGTCCTTCTGTAAGTTAAGTTAACAGGTTTTTCTAGCTATACCACAGTCCATATTACATTATTTTTCCATTGCTAGTTTCAAATTATACTGTTTCTCCCTCTAAGCTCATAAAGTTCCTTTTAAAAGCTCATAAAATTTCACCTGTGTACGTTTATGGCTCTCAGGATATGAACTAAACTCAATTGATTTAGCTATATTTACCACTGCTGAGCTTCACACTGTATTTCACCACAATACCTTTTCAGGAGGAATAAGTTGCTTCCTCCTGTCTTCCTCTTGCTGAATTCTTACAGCATGGCCACTGAATCCAGAAGACTAATCCAATTGTTTCCCCACTTTTGTTGGAAACCCACCAATACAATTCTACCTTAAAAATGAAAATAAGTGTGCCTACACTGATAGATAGCTTAGTTTCCTATCTCTCTCCAAGGCACTAAGTCTGTGATCGTCCATGTCACCTATTCATAGAATAGTTTGGCTTGGAAAGGATCATCTTGTTCCAACCCCCCTGCAGTAAGCAGGGACATCTTCAGCTAGATGAGATTGCTCAGAGGCCTATCCAACCTGACTTTGAATGTTTCCAGGGACAGGGCATCCACCACTTCTCTGGACAACCTGTTCTTAGTTTGCTCAAAGTACTTCCTTCCAGAAATAAAAATGAGCACAGCTGATGAGACTGTTGCCTCACATTTCCCAAGAGGCAGGCAATGCAGGTGCGGAAGGCTCCAGTTTTGACCCCCTCTCTTGGCATGGTACTTCAGTGCTCCTCTGGGCCCCTCCATATGAACCTTTTCTGAATATTCGCACACGATAACCAAGAGCATGCAACACGTACTATTAGCATCATGTCATAAAAGCACCAGCCAGTCTGGTTACAACAACCCCCTCCATTTCTTCAAGCTTTTTTTGAAAAACAAACAAACAAACAAAAAACCACCAAAGAATCCCAAAAAGAAAACAAAAGGAAAAAGAAACCCACAGAAAAATAATAATGACATGTCAAGGCTGTAACTTGTGGCCCATAACAGACCTAAGTCAAGAGCTATGCAGTGTGTATGCAGCCGAGCTTCTCCAGAGGGACCCAGGCTCTGGCAGTATAGATTCCAGTTACTACACACCCCTGTAGTTTGGGGACACCCTGAGGGATTGCTGCATTCAAGAATAGATACAGCCAACGACAGAGTTCAAAGCCAAACCCAGCTCCAACAAGCACCCAAACCCATGGCAGCACCTTGCAGACCTCAGTTCTGAAAAGCCTGAGAGGTTTCCTTGATCTGGCAAGTCTACGTCAGGTCTCTCTTGGTCTTGCCAAGGTTGAACAAAGAGGCAGTAGAAGACCAACAGTAACAGTGCCCCTAACACTGACAGAAATGAACATTCACCAAGTAATATGGTAGTTGGGCATAAACCCAAAACCAGAGGCAAAGTTTAGATAAACACATTTGAGTTGCCATGATTTCTTTTCCCATTTTAGACAAGACCATGAAAACAATTTTGATCTCTAGCCCTTTATTTCCTTTATGGCTGGAACATGAAGTGAATCAACATTCTGGGACCTCCAAAATATTTTGATTTGCTTTTGGTATTTGCTTATAAAAATGATTGGAGTTCGTCAGAGGGAGTGGGAGAGCTGGGTTATTTTTGCTGCTTGGGGAAGGAATGAATTTGCAAGGGGTACACCAGAAACTGGCTCCAGCTTTTCCAACTTTGTGGTTCATTCTCTTTCTTGGTCTCATAGGAAATTGTTGCACTGGGTTGGAATGATCCAGTGCTGCTTGATTTCTTACAACCTTGTGGCTTTGAAGCAAGTGTTCAGCCCTGGTAGCCTCACGCCTTGGCAGTGGTCACCTCTGCACAGTCCTGACCTCCACAGAAGGAGCACAACCCCTCTCCCACATGCACCTTGTGGGGCACATGGTTGTCACAGGAAGAAGAGCAGTGGCACTGGCCATGCAGAGGCATCCTACGTGATAGATGGGGACCATGAGCCACTTGCTCCTGAGAGGAAGGCAGTATGTTTAGGTTGCCACTGAAAGCAGAAAGCTGATTGAGTTCAGTTAAGTGTGTTACACAGAATATAGTCGAATGGAGGGAAAAGATCAGCTCAGTGCGGAAGCTTCTGCTTTTTCTTCTTCTAGGAGATGAAAAATTATGCACTTGTCCTGTCCAGAGAGATCTGAAACAAGGACTGGGCTGAAATCAAGGCTCTAGATATGAACATCCCTGAAGTTTAGGAGAGGATCTCTTCTCCTAAGGTGGGCTATCTTAAAAACCTCTCTATAATGGCCAACCTAAAGTCCTAGATTCCAGGCAGAAATTAATTTGAGAACATTACATCTAGATCTTAATTTAGCAGGTTTTGGCTGTGGAGAATTACTGATGTGGCACACCACACCTCAAAACTCGCTGGGTTTTTTCTTAATATCACATGAACTTAGACACCTCAACATAAAGACTCTCACCTAGGATATTTTAAAGTGAGAAGAAATAAAATCAAAGGTGTGGAACTGTCATCTCGTTTGGTTTTATATAGCAGACACTGTGCGTGAAAAGCAGCACACTGCTCCTATTAACAGTCTCACACTTCTTGTCCTGCTTCCTGGAGGTAGGTGGCTCACTGCTGTCTCTTCTGCTCATTTTGTATTGTTGTTTTAAAGGTCCTATCTTTTTTTTTTAGGGAAGAGATTGATTGGCCTTGATAATAGAGCAACAGCCCTTTCATAAGGCCGTTGTACCTGTGAGCATGAGGCCAACCACTCTCATCGGGTCATGGTGAGGTGCAGCCACCAGAAGTGTGGGTACAGGAGAAAAACATTACCTACTGCTCTCCAACATCTTTCCTTGAGGTCCTGGGCCAGAGGTGCCATCTGCACTGTAGCACTGAGGTGATGGGAATCAGTCTGGTCCAAGTTGCAAGCTACATACATGCAGTCAAAGAACATCTAGTCCAACTCAGACTGCGCTTCATGGTCTCACTGGAGGTTATCACTGTTTCTGATCTGCTCACTGAGCCACTTATGGGAACACTGCCTAAGCCACTTCTCTCAAAAGACATCCTGCTCACAAAAAAACAAGTATGTGGCTATTTACATGAATGTGGTTCAAATTACTTGGGATCCTTTGTAGACAACCACACCATAAGCAGATCTAAAGGAAACAAAATATTTAGCAGAGGTCAGTGATGGGCAACCAGATGCACTAATTTCTTCAGCAAGCAGAGGTGCAGCTGGAAAAACGTTTGCACACACCGGTACCATCTCCTCAGCCACTGCCCACCATCATGTCCTCTTCATGGAGGCAACCTTAACCTTTAAGCTAACATCAGTGTACTAAGCCACTGCAGAAAGGCATTGTACACACAGAACGAACTCAGCTGCGTCATTGGTTGTAGATGTGGTCATCTCGAGCAGGGTGGGCAGCAACATCTCACCTTAGCAAGACTGCAAGATTAACCAGTGCTTGTCTATTGGAATTACTCCCAGCGCTGGATGCATTTTCCTAGCAGAACTATAGGTCTATATTGTACCTCTGCACTACCAAAAGGCAGTGAGGCTTTATCCGGAGTCCTTGCTGACAGACACATGCATGCTCTTTTGGTTTGCCAAGCCAGCTGGACGGCAACCAAGCTAACCACGGCTACGTGGCTTTCAGTCTGAGCTGGTTCACATCCTCCCAGCTTGGGGCACAGGCAGTGCAAACGCGTCTGCCTGCGACAGACCGTGGAGGCAGAGAAAGCAAGAGGCAGATGGAGGGTGGTGCAGTGGTATTAGTCTCTCAGAAGCACCTAATGATCCTGGCAATGAGAGTTTCTGTGAAAAGTTAGATTCTTTTCACCTTGTTCTCCCTGTGATCCCAGTCTGCTCTTCTTACTGCTAGCTGTTTTCAAGTTGGTGGCAGAGAAACGAATAACCATGTGGTATCTGAAGCTTTGATAAACAATGTTGCTTATATTAAAAAAAGAAGAAAAAGCAAACAAACTTGCAATTTAGTTTCTTTCTTCATTTTTAAACCAGCCCAAGTCAGACAATAAAATAAAATAAATTTTTCCTTTCAGTGGAAACTTCTTTGACACATTTAGGTTAATAAGCCCATTTGATAGATGACTGATCACTCACCTTCCCATTCCCTAATCACTTCCTTGTCTTGCAGCCACCCTGGCTGAAGACTGATGATAGCTTCTAATAGCTGCCACAGCTGCCTTGTTCCTGCCAGCACAGGCACGGCACCAAGTGCCATGGTCAGTGGTGCTAATGCTCCATATGCTTCCTCTGCAGAGCATCTGGAAATAGTGCCCACTCCTGGGAACTGGATGGTGGACATTTTCACCCTAGCAATAGCCTGGTGTTTTTAGAGTGGTGGAGGAAGATTTACAGCTATACTTTGCAAAGAATGTAGGGTTTAGCACCTCCACGGAATGGCTGAAGATCACCCCAGCTCCATCACTGGCCTTGGAGCTGGAAATCAGTCTCATGTCTCTCTGACTGGGGAGGGGGTCTGTGCAGGGTCAGCTTGGGGTAAGGAAAAGAGCGTGCAGGCGATCCTCAGTGGATCCTCCACTGCCTTGGTAGAGGAGCACCCGTGGGTGAAACATGGTAGTCACAGAGTCTCTGTGGAGGGAGCGCCAGAAGGCCATGACCCAACTTGCAGCCACCACTAGCTCGATGA
>WEIS01067150.1:2245-34079 GCA_013389965.1 Todus mexicanus | reverse complement strand
TATTTTTGCAGACAGTGTCTGCTACTAGCAGCGATAACTCTCGATGTTTAGAGTTTCTACAAAAGACTGGTGTGCAGAAATGCTCTTGCTTATACTTGCTCCTGTGCAGACCAAGGTCATCACTAGATCTTGTGTACCACATTGGGGGATGCAGAAAGTAAAATGCCGCATCTTGCGGGGAGAAACAGCGAGGACAGGTGACCCTAAACTGACTAACAAGGTATTCCATCCCATATATATGTCATATTTGGTACAAAGCTGAGGGATCATGAGAGTCAACCTCTCTTCTTCAATGGCCAGCGTCTGAGGAGGACTCTGTACCTTCTACCTTCAATCCAAATCCGTGTGTTCCTGAAGCTAGTTCCAGAATCCAGTTCCTGAATCTGGTTCCCATCTGCCGCTGAGTTCAGTTTGGGACTTCCTCAGTGCCTGCTCCATAGTATCAGTCGTGAAGGTGATGTAATTGTCATTGAGGTGGGGTGTGGGGTGGTTTGATGCTGGTTTTGTATATATTTGCATATATTCAATTTTTATTATTATTATTATTTTCATTAAAGCTCTAGTTAAAGTTAAAGTTCTAGTTTTCTAATCGATAAGTCTCTCTCTCTTATCCCCTTTCTCTTCCCCTTTCGGGAGAGAGAGAGGTTAACAGAGAACATCTGTTATAGGTCTAGTGGATGGCCCTGACCTTACACCTTGACAACTACTTTGATATATTTAGGGCATCACCATTTTTATGTTCACCCATGTACTCATTTAAACTTGACTTGTTTCCAAGTGTTGATGAAAACTCAAATTCAAAGGAGGAAAGCCCACAACCTTCAGGGAATGCCTGTAGAGAGAAATGAAGCTATCTTGTAGCGGAGGTGCAAATGTGGCTCCTCTGGCCTTACGTATCAATGTCTTTCTGATGGCACTATGTGACAAAACTTTTCCTGAATATTTCCAGCATCATTGTTACGATGGTACAGGGGAGCTAAAAGTGCCTGAGATCAGACTACCAGCCAAAGAGGAGAGAGCAGAGGCAGATCTGAGTGGGCTGGTGGGGTGAGAACAAGGCAAACTGTAGACACCCAGAAGGAAGTATGTGAATGCAAGGAGCTGGATCGGAAGACATAGTGAGCTTATACAAACAGACACACACATGGGCCTAGTAATACTTACATATGAACATACTCTGTTGGAAGTTTTACCCATATTTCATCTCACACTTTATGAAGAAGAATTTCCCCGGCTTTTCAAGTTCACGTTCTTTGAGGATGATAGAAAATGCTGAAGTCTTGTAATAAAATGCATTGCCACAAAAAATGTTGTTGGCTAAACCGCACAGGAAATGCAATTCTATACTAGCATCTGAACCAGCTGAAAAGCTGTAGTCTTAAGAGCTGACCTCAGACAACGTGTGCTGGTTTGAGGATGAGTGCCAATGCAATCCTTGGAAGCAGAGACTTTGCAGGAGAAACTCTCAGCTGTACACAGGACTGCGCTGTGTGTTTGGGAACTGGCCTCATCTGCTGTCTTAAAGTAAAGGACAAAGCCAAGGAACAGTCTGATGGAAGTCCTGGCTAAGCAGGGCACAGGGCTTCTGTTTATATTAATGTGTGGAAATGCTATGAATTCAGGTTTAGATGTGATCAGTTAAATCAATAGTACTTATCCTTACTCTTCAGATTTAATTTTCAGTCGTTTCTTTAAACCTACTTCCCTATCAACTTCCACAGTGAGGTGCAAGTGGCAGGGAGTTATCTGTATAAAAAATTGAGGGAAATATTTTAAATTTTTTTATGCTTATAAACAGTAAGTCTGTGCTTTAAATCCACTTCACCTTAAACAATGACATTCTGACAACGTTATTCTCAGGCAGAAGGGTCAACCTCTTCAGGCTTGACTGAGTCCAAAATAGACCTATGAAGGAAACTTGTTTTATGAAGGAAACTTGTTCTTTTGTTCTTCCCAGCTGAAGAGAATTCATCATCTTTAGTATTCCCTAACATCTTTTCACCCTTCTTCTCTCAGATACATCCTGCTTCATTTCCTCTCCTGCACTGTTTTCATATTGATACCTATAGCAGAAGCACTCAGCAGGCTGCAGAGTATTCAGAATATGTGGGCAGTCTTGGTGCTTTCTTAGCCCAAAGAGACATATTCACCCTCGAATGAATCTCATTAGCTTAATGCGTTATGCACATTAACTTTTGCTATGCTGTCCTCAGTGCTTGACACAGTCCGTGACATTAAATCCCATTTCTAGAGCTGTAAATGTAATTTGGTGTTCCTGGTGGTCACGTTCCGGTGATACTTGTACAGATGGATGCTACAGTCTGATTTGTATATCTGCTACTGTAAGCCTTTAAGTATTCCAATGCATTAGCTTGCCGGGCCTGAAAAGGAATTTACTGGGAATTTAGGAAAAGAAAAAAAAATCAGATTTGGCTTATGAAAGAATTAATGTAGTTCATTTTATTCTGCAAGGCAAGATATTTGTATAGCTGTGTCTATATGCTTTTCTGCTAATACACGCAATACAAAAGCTACATACTGATTGCATCTGCTATGACTCGGTAGCAACCATTTTGTTCATCACAGGGATACCTATCAGCCAGGTTGCAAATGGCTTTTACTTACAGGAAGAAACCAGTATTTCAGATTTCTTACCAGTGTAAAAAATGTCAGGCTCATGTGAATTGATAAACCATGCTGTCACTTGATTTCGGTGACAGGGCAAAGTTGAGGTGCAAAGCAGCAGCTGCCGTACGCTCCCAGGTGGAAATCCAGCCTGGTTTCTTTGCCCCTTTTTCCTGAGTCTGGAAGCCCTTCTCTGCTGTGTCCCATGTCAGTGATCACTGCCATTTCTTGTCTTTATAGCCTCTCTCTTCTGCTGGATTCTCCTATCCTTACCATTCCTCTCTTTTTTCAAAGTGAAAGAATCTTTTTCAAACACTTCAAACTTCCAGCGTTGCTGGAGGTAATCACCAAGCAGGTCTCTGATTAAGAAAGAAAAGAAACAGTAGGATGCAGTGGATGAGAGCTGGAGGTAGACCAACTCAGAGCAGAAATATGACACACTGGTAACCTTCACACCCAAAGGACAGGAGCCAGGCATGGGGGAGCAGGGCACCCTGGGGTGCTGCAGGCTCTTCTGCCTGTAGGTTCCTGTTGGTGGCCCTGAGGCATGTGCCATAACCAAGCATGCACTGCAGAAGCAGTTATCATGTGAGCAGGGAGCAGAGGAGCTTCTTCTACCCTACTATCTGTCTTCACATTGATACTGTATGTACTGCTGGCCACTTCCCAGACTGGCCAGCTGATGAGCTACGTCTGTAAAGCTGAAACATGTTCACTGCCCAGTATTGAGGACCAGTTGTGAGTTGCTGAGCACTGCTCTGATTCTGCAGTGGGAACATGAGGGATTTCCCAGGTTTTGGCCCTTCCGTCAGTGGAAGCAATAGAACCTGCAGTGGAGTGCTCATGTTCTCCAAAAAACATGCTCTTTTACTAGCTGCCAGAAGGCTCAGGACTTTAGCTCTCTCCAGGGAATTAATCCTAGAAGCACAGTATAGATTGCAGCCTCTATTGTAAGTTCCTCAGAATCTAACACCCCCTCAACTTCCTAATTTGAGGACTAGGTACTATTCTTCTTTATCGTAGCTCAAAAGTGATTTTTATGGGGAAACATTGGAGTCAAATTCTTTCTATTTTTTACTAAAAATGCAATATCAAAGAAAAAGCATGTACCAGGTCGCCCAAGCAGACTGTGTAGCAGACAGATATGCTTGTGCCATGGTGCTGGGTCTCTCTCACATACACACACACGCACACTCATCAACAGCAGCACTCCTAACCTATTACAGAATGTGTTTGTATGTCAGCTCTTATATTTTCAGTGTTTATGTTGGCGATACTGATTTTCTTTCCTGCTGTGCAGCGGGACATTATAAAAGCAGCCACATTTTGGGAGTGCATAAATATTTCCCTGTCTTCCTTCTCGTATGACACCCTGGTTTGAAAATAATAACAAACAAATATTTCTTACCTCTCAAACCTACTGTTTGGGTTTTGCTGCAAATCAGCAACTTACAGGGAAGAAAACTAGGACTCCATATACTCCTCCAGAATGCAATTATTTCTTTATAATTAAAAAATCACTCCCTTGCTGTTTCTCTCCTTCAGGATAATTATTTAATGTAAATGAGTCCTTCTTGCACAGACACTGCCTCTCTTTCTCAGGCTTTTCATCTTTGCCAAGGCTGATTAAAAAGCCTGTCTATGACTGAGAGCTCAGCTCATGTTTGGGAATAAAACTGAAATCTAATGTTGCAATTGCAGCAGCATAAAGGCCTTCTTTGTGCTCCTCCGCACATGTTTGAATGCTGAAACCTGGCTGCCCTGGAGGCTCACCCCTCACGGGTCAGGAGGCCAGGACGTGCCCCTCTCCTGTGCGGGACACACTGTCACTGCTGGGCACAAGCCCTACCCTGCAGCACTGAGAGGGAAACATGGTCCAACCTCGAGCATACACACCTGTGCTGACCCATGTCTCTTTATCTATCTTTCTCACTTGACTAAGAGGTCGGAGGAGATGTTACCTGCTTAACTGTAAGATTTAGCTTATTTGTTATTCTTGTCTTGATAGCAGATTGGTGTTGTAAGGGAAATCAGAGAGCTGCCCTCAGGCAACATTCAGTAGACATAATTTTCAGTTTAAGGACATTTAAAGCACAAACTGTGTGGTGGTGGAGCATCCCCTTACCCTTGTGTGTGCTGGATAACAGTGGGCACAAAGAGGATTTCACAAAACTGATTCATATCCTCTCATGCATTCCCTCTTGTGTGTTACTCCAACTTTCAGGGTCCCTCCAGGCTGCCCATCTTGTAGGCAAGGAGTTCTCCTTCCATGGGTCTGTTAAAATTCTTGCAGATTGCACCAGTGCTGCCAGGAGCCTGTGAGAGATGGTTCCCTGGCCTGCCCCCGTCTCTGATTTGAACCTCTCTGGCTGGGACTGTGCCCATGAGGATGCTGTTGGCAGCCAGTGGCTTTCACCCATGACCACGGGTGAGGAAGAGATATAAGGAAGGGTGAAGAAATTAATATCTCTTCTCTGGAGATAATTTAAAACCCATCTGGATGCTATCCTGGGCAACCTGCTCTAGGTAAACCTGCTTTAGCAGGGGACTTGGACTAGAAGATCTCCAGAGGTCCTTTCCAACCCTTACTATGCTGGGATTCTGGGATTCTGGGAATGAGGGTTCCTCTGAATCAAGATCCCCCAGATCTGGAGACTAGCCCTTCATGCCAATATACTTCTGGTATCTTATTGTGGGGTAGTCAGGTGCCAAATGAGTGTATCAATAAAGATCTCTGTCCTACTCTCACAAGGGAGAAGAGTCCTCATGATACTAGCAGGAGAAGGCTGGACCTTAGTGATGTTTTGAGACACAGAGTGATAGAAATGCAAAGGCAGAGAGAAGTGAAGGGACTTTGTCCTAAACGTAACTGGAGTCAAGCCTAGGTTCGTATTTTGGGATGTTTTGTGTGAAGTGGGATTAATAGGTTTGTAGAGTCAAAAGGTGACTTTTCTCATTCACACTGGTGTCCTCATCACATACCAAGTTTCCTGTGGACGCTGTTAATGGTTTTCTGTATAGGAGCTTGTAACAGCTTAGCTCAATCTCGTGAAAATGTAGCCCTATAAAAAAGAAAGACAAAAGGACACTACTTCCATGTCTCGATGCTCAGACATGTTACATAGCGACTTCTAGATTTTGCAGAAAAAAAAAAATATATATAAAAGCTTCTCTTTTTTTTTTTTTCCCCCAGATTTCCTTACCACCAAATCTTCTCACTAGGAAATGGAGAGACTTTAACTGTCCTGTGTTGGAGGAGGGTCTCGGAGGGAGGCTGTAATCAGAGATCTCTTCTGTGAACAAATGGATGCATTGGGGGAATTGGAACTGTCCTTATGTCAAGATACTTATACCACAGAGATGAAATTTCTGAAAGTATTGAATTTATTACAGGGTATACGTGTGTAATTAAGTAAGCATTTGAACAAAAATTAATTATGCAGGGATCATTTGTAACCCAGTTAATCTTTGGAAGTCTCTCAAGTTTTACGTAGCCTGTACTTGGGAGAAACTATAATTCAAGTAAATGAAGGTGAAACTACCATAATTACTTCAAACTGGGCAATAAATATGAACTAATTAGTTGATATAATGGGTCAGATTCCAAGGCCTTTAAGGACTATGGAGTTTGGAAGGGGCTTTAGCAAGATTTAGGCATGTGTTGAGCACACAAAAAGTAACACACACTCCTTGTGATTTTGCCAGGAACATTTTCTCAAATAAGTGGGATTTAGGCAGACAAACAGACAGGAACCACCTCAATACCTCAATACCACTGTAGGATCATCAGCTGAGAAATGCAATGTTCAAAGCCCTTGCTAAAATGCTAATTGATCTTAGAGGTGCTTAAAATTGCAAAGTCCTCAATGGAGTGTCTGCATGGATGTGTGCCAACAGTGGCATGTCCCTAGCCAGATGGATCCAAGCCAGCTCTGACCCATGCATGACCTGTGCCCAGCTGCAATAGTATGATCATGTGTTGGAGCCACTGAGGTTTCTCATGTCCTTGTGTAACGACAACTTATTTTGGTCCCTGAAGGGGATGGGGCAAAGAGCTGTTCATTGCTGGGCCTTGCTGGGAAGTCTATCCTGTACTGCCCTGGCTTTACCAATGTTCATCTTACATTTTTCTCCACTTGTGTGAGGATCCTCCAGGATCCTGATTGCTAATGAGTCTTATTATGTTACCTGCTCAAATAATGGAATATATTGATCATTCTGTAAAAATTTAAATTGACGTTTCTCTTTATCAGCTGTGTACTCATCATACATCAGCAAGTATTCATGACAGGCAGTTAACTCCTGGCTGAGAATGTGTAGGCTGCCTAATACAAATGCTGGTGGTGACATATTTGAGATCTGCTTTTTATAAATATTCTTTAAGAGTTTTGAAAAACATGAATGTCTCATGAACAACCTTCTCAGAAATCAAATTCTCCAAGTATTTGGGGAAGAGAAGATGAAGAAGTCATAACAGCAAAAACTATTTCAGCTGCTAGCCTGACTGAAAAATTTTGTGTTTTAAAACATTTTGTGTTTTAATTATCTGCCTGGCTTTTAATCACTTTTCAGAAGACGACTAGAATTGTAGGCACACCAGCAGATGGAGATTAACTAATTCTGTATGCAGAAGACAGTGTCACCTTCTTGTAACGTAGGCTGTCATGCTGTGAGCAGTCAGGGTCCAATTTCTTAAGCTGGTAGACAAGTCAATATGCACATATGCTATTGACTGAGTTTCCAAAACACCTTAGTAGGTTCACTGTCTAAATCCTCCCAGATTCTGTAGGAGAAAAATCATATCTCATAAAAAGACTTGCATATCTGTGACTGTCTTCATGAGGGGACTGTCTTTTTCATGGTCTATAAGGAAGTGGTTTTCACTTTACATATTCAAGTTATTTTCTTGCTTAGTTTGTGCACTGCATCATCACCTTCCCAGCCCCATCTGCTCAGTGCTCTTGCTGGGAAGGGATGGGAGGGAGTATTTTCCCCAGAGTCGCCCTGTGAGTATTCTGGCTCTAAGGCCAAAAGCTAGGGGTTACCACATCTTTTGACGTTGCTTTCTGAGGCAGGATTTTTATTAGCTGCTTGATGATACATTTAATTTCATTAAATATTGTTATTAGCAGACAAAATACTTCATAGACACTCTGTGTTAGCAACATTGCTGAAAAAATGCTGATTTTACTAAGTTATCTCCCTGTTTGTCTTTCTAACATCCTTAAGGTCACCCTGGGTTCAGCAAAGTTACTAATGTGCTCTTGGTTTACAGAGAAAATGGACGCGTGGCCCTCCGCGCCCAATGGGACATGCTCATCCTCAGAAGGGGATTGTGGCTGTGGCTCATGGGGTGCTACTTCTGAGAAAGCAGCAGGAGCCGTACCTTGTCTTTTAGCGCTGTCCTGGTTTGGGTTAGAACAGAACAATTCTGTTCTATGATTTTTATTTTTCAGCTAAGTCTGTCTGAAGTTAGCAGCATGTTTTTGCAGAGTCTGCTTCTAGCAGTGATAACGCTCCATGTTTAGCGTTAGTACCAAGGATTGGTATGCAAACCAAGGTCACTGCTAGATTTTGTGTACCACACTGAGGGGTGCAGAAAAGCAAAGGCTGCACCTCCAGGGAGGAGAGAACAGGACAGGTGACCCTAAATTAGCCAACAAGGTGTTCCATCCCATATACGTCATATTCAGTATAAAGCTGAGGGATCACGAGGGTCTCGGCCCTTCTCTCCTGGCTCTTTTGCCATTTTGCCCTTTGTCTTTCATTTCCCTGAGATCGAGCTGCTCTCTCGGCTTTGGGGCTCTTCCTCAGCTCCCAGCTCAGGCCTTGGCTGGGCCCCAGGTTCTGGGCCGCATCCCTGAATCCAGCTCCCAGTTCCCGTCTGCTACTGAGCCCTTCCACAGCATCAGTGGGGATGGCGACGGATTTACCATTGGGGGGGTTGGGTTCGATACTGGTTTTGTACATATTTGTATATATTTAGGTTTTATTATCATTGTTATTATTTTCATGTTTTAGTAAAGCTGTTCTAGTTTCCTTTCCTAATTGATAAGTCTCTCTCCTTTATTTCCTTTCTTCCCTTTTTGGGTGGGGAGGGGGAGAGAGCGTTCTGTTGCAGATTTGGGAGTGCCCTGACCCCAAACCATGACAAGCATCGTCTCTTAAGAGGGCCTGCAAGAAAGCCAGTGAGGGACCTTTCAAGATGTCAGTTAGTGGCAGGACTAGGGGGAATGAAGCAAAACTAAAAGTGGATAGATTGAGATTGGATGTTAGGAAGAAGTTCTTCCCCATGAGGGTGGTAAGACACTAGAACAGGTTGCCCAGGGAGGGGGTAGAAGCCCCGTCCCTGGAAGCCTTTAAGGCCAGGCTGGATGGGGCTCTGAGCAACCTGATCTAGCGGGAGGTGTCCCTGCCTATGACAGGGGGGTTGGAACTAGATGATCTTTGTGGTCCCTTCCAACCCTGGCAATTCTATGAGTCTATGATTCTCAGGTAGCTACGTGATGTCTGCTTAGGATTCCATTTTGAGGTGCTAAATTCTTCTTCCAGGCTATGTGTGAGCATTTACTCTTAACCTCAGCCTGTGAACTCCTTCTGTAGAGATGGACGTCTCCTTGCTAGGCACAGAAATACAACATTAAGGTTTTTGAGAGTCTGACAGGAGTCTTACTGATACCGAAACTTCATCGAAAATCCCACAAGGATTTTCCATATATTTAAGTCCTTAATTATGAAGCTATAGCTATTCCTCAGATACAAGGACAGCTTTGTATATCTTCTTCAAGCTCAGTGACACAAGTGCTTAATATGCTGAAGCTTCTTAAGTCTTAAGAAGTCTTAGAGGATTTCATGCTGATTTTTTATCTGTGAAGGATGGCACTAGACAAAGAGGATAGCTGGTGTATACGTAGATATATAGGGGGTGCTTTGGCAGTTCTCCTCATCCATCACCTTTCCTTGATACCTGGAAACACATTGTTTTAAAAATTTCTGGCTCTTATTAGTTAAAACCATGCCAAAAAATGCACTCTTTACTGGGATTTCTTAAAGCACTGCTCTTGTCTTTCTATTGCAGTAACTTTTTCTCTTTGGTTGACTGGTTCTATGTAAGTAGATCTAAGGCACAACTGATCTAATGAAAGCTGTTGAAAACGAGCCAGTCTGATTAATTAGTTAGCCATTTCCTAGCAGTGTTTTTAATCTAACAAACACTAGTCAGTCAGTAGCAGAACAGATTGTGTTGTAACTCAATACATGTAATTATACTCTGCATAGATTTTGTTTCTTGAAACAGGCTCCTATTCAAAAATGAAGGCATGTCATAATTGATCAGGTTTTAATCCTTCTACACTGTGGCCTCATAAATAGACTGTTAGCAGGCATTTATTACAACATCAGAGAATACTTCACAAAATCAATTTTAATATTACTTATTTGGGTGGCTCACTAGAAAGAAGTCTCTGGGGGATGATGAATAACGTTAATGCAGTCATCAGCTCTGATCGATTCCTTCTCGGCTGACAAAAAAAGAGCTTTAATTGCTAGTAGCCCCAGGCGAAGTCAGGACACTGGAAGTGTTCCCCAAACAGTTAACTGAGCTGAGTACTCAGTGATGAATGTTTAGCAGAGGTATAGCTTTGGTCTCATTTTGTTGTGGTGTAGCTAGAGAGAATGAAATGGAAGATTATATAGATGTTATAGTTGTTATTGTACCTCTTGAAGAAGTCACAGCTCTACTGGGTTCAAATAATCTTTCATTTGCACACCCTCTGCCATTCCGTCGCAAAACCTGAGCTATGTAAATGCTTTCATAACAGTATGTGCCTCTGCTGCTTTCTAGTTCTCCATTACTACCCCGCGCAACCCCTGTGCAGATATGAGATCTTGCAGTTCAGCATCCTTCCTGAATGCCACACTGGCAGTTAAATAACGAGAAAGCTATAAAAATGTCTCTGTTCCGTCTTTCCATCTTAAAGGCTCCTTTCAGACAAACTGCAGAAAACTGTATAGGTGAGCAAGTTATCCTTATGAAGCCTGGGTGATGGGGAAGGAGGAGCATATTACCCTTTTCTCTGGGGCAAAGTTGGCATTTACAATGGAGGATGCCATTTACTCACGGAGAGAGCGCAGAACACACCAGCCTTTAATAAAGACTGATGTGTAGAAGGGAGCTCTCAGCAGGGCAGATGTAGCTGAAAATAGCTTTATGCTCTCCCCAGCTATCTTCAAGTTCAAAAAGACAATCTGATATTTTTATGCAGATACCGTGTGTTGAACATGGACCCTTCCCAGCTGGACCCCAGCACATGCAAGGGTTGTACCTTTCTGGGTTTTGGATCTGGCTCCACAATGCCCAATTCATACTTTCCTCTGCTTTCTCCACTTTGATTCCATAGCCCTACAGGCAGGTTTCCCCAAAGTACACTACCTATCAAGAAAGGAATCATCCCCTCATTCAGGTGTTGTCTTTACTGTAGAATTCATGATGCCTCTCCCAGTTTTGAAGAGGATTTACCACAGGAAGAATATGAGGGAGCTAAAAGGTTACAGCTGCTCCTCCCCACCCAAGCGGGGAAATCCCAGTGCTAATTTGCATCCCATCTTTACTGGTGAGTGATAGTCACCTAGCTGTGAGCACCAAGAACAGAAGTATCTGCTTCTTTTGTGCACAACAGGCTCTGCTGATAGTCACAGTACAGGAGAACATGGTCGAAATTCATGTGTACATAAATTAAGTGATGCACTTAAAAATCTATCAGAAAAAGTGAATGTCCCACCCTCACACCATCCCCCCTCAATATATTATAGATCAAAGCTTAATTAATTTGGGAGATCCTGTGGCTTGCATGTGTAGACAAATTCAATGGCCATATTATTCCCTTCTGGCCATATGATCTGCGAGTGAGGTTTTCTGCAATTCACTACTCTTTCTTGATTATGTAGCTTTTTCAGAAAAGTCTTACTACTTTTTGTCATGCAAATGCAACCGGAGGAAGATGGTTTTTGATTTATACGTAAATCAATACTCCCTTCTGATTGAACTCTGCACTGTACTGCTGTAATTATATTCATGAATTTTGTGTAGGTGTAAGACAGGAAGCAATTATCAGCCGCAGCCATGAACGAATATAAAAGAAATCTCACTTCTCTTTGGAACCGTAATATTAACGACGTTCTCTATCTAACGTCAGTCCTTTTCACATGACTTCTGCTAACTGCACTGTTGTTTAGCTGAGGAAAAAAGTGATAGTGAATAACCGTGATTAAATAACATCTGCTTGAATTTAGGGTGCTGCAGTGTTTGGAGCTTTGCCTTACTGAAAACAGCCAGCGTTTTAGATTTGTTTCAAAACAGGTGATGGGTTTTAGTTCAAGCATTTCCTTTTCTACTTAGCTGAAAGTTAATCATGGCTGTAATTCATTCCTTTGTAATTTTCCACAGTGGCAGGTGGCACAGGAGCATTTAAGGAAAGTGTCATCAAGGCAGTTTCACTAGGAAACGGCATGGTAAAATAAATGTGTAAATAGTCTGCTTAAGGGTGGTCTGAATCATTTTAATTACCTGCTCTCAGTCACCAGTGGGCTTTGAAGGGATGTCATTGTAACATGGGCATTGTTACTGTAAAAAAAGCTGTCACCTAAACACTAATATGTGATGTCTGACATTGAAATGCTTCAGAGTCACCAAGAAGCAATTGTGTGTGCCCAGATGAAGTTTTAATTTTGTCCCCAAGGTGTATCCACCAACATGTGCTATTCCTACCTCTACTCAGTCACAGCTATTCACCTAACGGGGACTAGCAAGACCGGTTTGAGGACTACGAAAAGTGGTGTTGAATACTGAGAGGATGAAGAGCCACCAGGGGAGCTTTAGGGGAGCATCATTCCCTTTCAACTCCTACCTGGAAAACAAGAGGAAAGAAAACTGGGTTAGGCAGATGGAGGGAATTTGCCCTCAAGCTGCAGAGGGTTTATACATGCTTCAGGGAGTTTTCAGCAGAAGGGAAGTCATGGTCCCAATGTTGCAGGGACCAGGGCTCACCTATTGCTGCTGACTTCAGTCCTAGTGTAAATCAGGCCAGCTTACTGGCCACAGCCCCAGACTTGTGCCAGACCAGGGGAGACAACGCCTTAGGCAACAGTGAGAGATCACATCAGGTTTAGGGGCTCCTGGAGTTCATTGAACTGATTTGCCCTTCTCTTGCTTTTTAAGGTGCTTTTACAATGAAATTTTATCACAGACTTTGTATCACATCACACTTATTAAATCACAGACTGAAGGGCTTCTATTTATGGCTGTCCACTGCTTCCCCCTTTTAGAGGGCCACTTCCACCTAGCTTTAAAGCTGATGTGCCTGAAGTGTTATTTTTTCATTAATGATAGTAATTAACCTCTGAATTCCCAACTCCATCCTTATTCCTTTCTGCCAATGCATTTTTGTGTGTATACAGAAAAGCCTACCTGTAGAAAATGGAGATCTGCTAATCCATGTATTTACACTTACTACATAGCACACTTAGGGTATAAGGCTAGTTATATGCTTGCTGTATGGATACATGAACTTTTTTTCCCACTTGAGCTGAGATTTTCGCATTATAATCCCAATTCTACATTTACATATCAAAGCAGATTGTCAAAATAATTATTATAATCTTCATTATAATACTATCAATAATGTTCACAGATTTCACTAAAAAAGGACACTGTTGAAAAGCTGGTCATTTATTTAGGGCTTAAATAAAGGTTCAGAAGGTTAACTTCTCCCTGGTTGATAAAACAATAGCTGAGAAGGGAGGGCTGATCTGTGTAGCAGGCAGGTACTTTAATGTCTTCTGCAGAGATCTTATATACATCTCCACGCCTAAGGGACAGATCTAACGCACCCTCAGAGGTCACTGGTACTGCAGCTGCTCAGTGGAACTCCCCATCATACATGAATGTTCAGTTCAGATGTGTTCACGTGCTTGTGCCACATACTGTTAAATTTTACGAACACACAATACGGAGCATATGCTGAATTGCATATCTCCCAAATAACAAGTGATAGAACAAGAGAAAATGGCCTGAAATTGCACCGAGGGAAGTTTAAATTAGATGTGAGGAGGAATTTCTTTATTGACATTGGAACAGCTTGTGCAGGGAGGTGGTGGAGTCCCCATCCCTGGAGGTACTTACGAGTTCCGTAGACATCGTGCTGAAGGATATGGTTAAGTCAAGGTCTTGTCAGTGTTGTGTTAGTGATTGGACTGGATGATGTTAAAGGTCTTCTCCAATCTAGGAAATTCTGTGATTTTGTGATTGTACGT
The DNA here is from genome assembly GCA_013389965.1 of Todus mexicanus. NCBI lineage: Eukaryota > Metazoa > Chordata > Aves > Coraciiformes > Todidae > Todus > Todus mexicanus. Next base: position 20,144 of record WEIS01067150.1, on the reverse strand, counting down.
GGCTTGATGCTGGCAGAGGGGGCTACAGCTGGTACCTGAGCTAACATAAAGCTCCTTCAAACCAAGTTAATAAGCTGAATTGTTTTGAGGACAGACACGTGAAAATGGCGAGTTTGTCTTGACTTGTTGCTTGGCATCCCACAACCCAAGCAGGAGTGCTCTCAGTGTGCCATAAAGCCAAGATCAGAGTGACTGCAATCTTCAGCTTCTCCAAGCCCCAGAAGAGCTGAGCTGGCCTTGAGGACATTAAGTCATGACGAGTGATGAGGAGGAATCCCTTGGTCTTCCATCAGAATCACAGTGGTTAGGCTGATTGACGCTGCTGACATAAATAAAATGCTGCTGAATCCAGATCAGTCAGGCTGTCACCGTAATAAAACACCCTGGATCTTGCTGCTTGAACTTGGGTTGAGTGCAGCAGAGGCCATGGCTGGAAGCTGCTGGGAGCAGATACTGAGGGACTCTTTGCATCGCTGTGGATTCCAAAATTACCAGTGTCTTTTTTTACTACAGAGCAGGCAGCAACATTTTAAAAAAATAGACAAGAAGATAGGATGCCTTTCTGTGAGAGCTAATCCCCCCTCAGCCCCTCCTTCAGCTAACTGGGCTGTTTGCCTTTTTATATTTTGGATTTACGCTGCTGGTGGGAATCTACATTCCTCATGATTTCAAACAGCTGGATTCTGCATTTGAGAGCTCAGGCTCCCAAAGTTCAATCCAGATTCATGAGAAATTTACATAAACATGAACACAAATAAATAAATAAATACAAACGCTTTGAAGCACACCCTATTGCTTCCCACCCCTTCTCATTGGAGCGGGTTGTGTTTCTCTCAGGTTGCTGGGTATCCCCAGATTAACTCCTGAAAGGCCAGAAAGGCTTGAATACTACAGTGTTTGATTTCTGGGAAGGATCCCAACAGCTGGACTCCGCTCCGTGGGATACCATGCCTGGCTTTGGAAACAGCCCCAAGCATTAGGATCCAAAGGGGGCCGGGCAGGAGTGTGTGGGTGTGAGATGCACTTGCACAAACACAGGGGGATATATCAGCTTGTGAGCATGCAGCCTAACAACCAGGGGTTTGCTGGCAGGGTTTTTCCTTCTATCTTTTAGGAAGGGTGAGGGGGAAGGACATACTTCTCCCCCTCACCCTTAGTTCTTGCATTTCGTCATTCATTGCAATCTCAAGCTTCCTGTATTTGGGTAAATAATGTTATCATCTGTTTCCAGAAATGGTTTGGGACAAATTCTTCTTGGAAGTCCTTCCCACGCAGTTGTATTTTGGTGTCCTTTATTTCCCAGGCAGGCAGTGAGACCTCATGGTTAGGCTATATCAGTTTCCCTTCCCCACCCATCAGCTGTCTACTGCATTGAGATAGGACCACCTAACGCGATGTGTTGTAACTGTGGAATAATCGTCAGCAGTGTTTTCTGTGCCACACTTAGGACAACGTGCGTTTTCACTGACAAAGCAGGCTTTGAAATTTGAAATTAACAGCTAAAATAAAGACATACCAATAGCCTGACAATTTTGCATGCCATTGCATGAGAAGCCATAACTCCCTCAAAATGTTTTGCTGTAAGGAGGGGCTGCTGTCTCTGTGGGGCAAGCCTCCTCCCATCAGTCTAAGCACAAGAGTCTTGCAAATGGCTAGCTTGCCTCTGGAAGGCCCGGCTGACCAGAGGAAGAGCCTAAACCCCAGCCTGAAGGGAATACATGTAGTAAGGAGGATCGATGTGCCTTGAGCAGCTGATTCACCTTGTTTCAACCTGAGGTTGCTGCCCTGGGGAGCAAGGTTGACTGCTGCCCTCGAGCAGACCGTGGCGCGAGGGCTGGAGCCACCTCACCCGCTCTTGCAATATGAAAGATAGGCATCGACTCTGGCCAGGGCAAGTGTGAAACCAGCTCACGGTTGTTAGAATGGGCCACGAGTCCACAGACTATTCACACCTCTTCCCACCTCCAGCTGCTGGGCTCTGGCCCGCTCTCCCAGGCATCATTTTCACCTCTTCAAACTCACCCTCTCCTCTCCGCACAGCTCACCCTAGCAGTGCCTAGGAGGCTGTTTGTGCTGTTCCAGTAGTAGTAATTTTCCCTTGAGGAGTTGTTAAATGAGTCACTGGAGGAAAGTTAGCATGCTGCTGCAAGTCTGAGCCAGATGTGTCAGGCTCCTTGAAACCAGGGATCATGAGCAGTTATCTTATGAGGCAAAACACAAGTTTTACTATTTCAATGTTCTCCGCTTCTTTCAAATCAGAAAAGCTCTGCAATGTAAGTGTGAGGTGCTTAACTATTAATTAGTTTATCTAGGCTGTTATATAATTAAAGAGTTAAAAATAGTTTTCTCCAATTTTCTCTGCTGGGTGTTGACTTCTTATCATAGCCTTGAGAAGGAGACCTGCTAAAAGCCTTGGCTTCGTAATGATGAGTGACAGATGCAGGCTGTGAATGGAAAAAGTTCCCTGGTTGAGACCACCTGGCAGGGCCACGAGATCACCCACTTCACACTCATCCTCCTTTGGGAGCCATAAAGAGTTGCCTATGGAGAACCGGCCTTGGCTGTTTTGGCTGCAAGTATCTGTGGAAGCTCCTATCAACAGTGAACTCTATAATACTTCCTTAATGACCATAATTCTCATAATTAACAAGATTACAGGTGATCATAGGCTCTGTGTTTGCACAAATTGCGGGTACAATGGGGGTAGCTATAATACTTAAACTGCATGAGCACAGCGCACCTTGGAAGGTCGGATTGTGGAGTGGTACAGCAGGAAGAGGAAGAAGAGCCTTTAAGAGAGGAACTACATCGTTGAACGAATTTTTGTTTGTTTATTTGCTTTGCTTTGCTAGTTTTTGCTAAAAAATAAATCAAAAACGCAGTGGAGAAATTGGTGAGCTGTTGCTGCGAGCATGGCTTAGGAAGGACCCTTGAGCTTGTTTTGTGGCAGAATGTTTTACCACAGAAAGGAACAACTTCTCTGCTGTACAGAGGCATGTTTCTTAGCCAGCAAGTCAGAAAAGAAAGAGGAGGGCTTGGAGAAGGGGCATCTCTGCCAACCTGAATCTCTGCTTTTGATGAGGATTGTACCTCAGCTGGCCATGTTTCAGGTCTCCAATAAAAGCGTCCTACTGGTCTTGTCTGGATGGCAGGCTCAGGTTCTGCAGCTATGTCCTCCCAAGGTGTTTCAGTTGCAAACTGTGGAAGATGTGTGGGAATAAGTATGAACGAAAGCAACTCGTTCTTATTTTCTCTTTTTCCTCCTGTTTGCAATTTTGATTGGATGGCAGTGCTTAGAGAAAACAACTCAGCCTCTGTGAGGGATTGTAAGCTTCAGACTAGGGCATAAAACCAGCTGATATTTTAAGACAGATGATTAAAATAGACATCTGCAGGGCTCGAATAGTACAGCTGCTTAATGCAGCTTTGACAGTTGAATCAGCAGATTCAGGTACAGACGCTGTCCTAATGGATTTCAACTCTCCACATTATTTTGATGCACACATGGTAGTGTACATTGAGATAGTGTACTGTGGCTTGCATAAATTACACTGTTCATCCTACAATACCTGCTGCTTCTTTCAGATATAAATGTGGGGTCAGGAGTCTGGTGTTGTGTGCCAGGGGTCTGCCACGCTTTATTTTCATATGTCAAAGGAGCTAAAGACACATAGTGCACCCCAGAGTGCCCTTCCTTTGTTGCCCTCCAGACCCCTGTGAATGAGACACCTAGTCTGCTGGGTGGAAGTGTTTGAACGCTACTAAACTATATTTTTTGAGAGAGGAGGGATGTAAAGATTTGAAATCAGATGGAAAATGTTATGGGGCAGGAGCATACGAGGAGGTGTTGTTAGCCAGGAGGGCTCCTTCCATATTTTCAGAGTTTTGCACCATGAAAGAATAACAGACTCCTCAGTAGTGTTCAGGACTAACTTCAGCATCCACAAATACATCTGCAAAAGGCTGGATCCTATGGATTGTCTCTTGTCTCTTGACAGAAGAGAAAACAATTATTTTTTTATTCCTTCAGAACGCTGCAATGGATTTGCACAGGGTGTTGCCTGGGAGAACTCGTGCTGGGGACGCAGTGTTACACCAAACAAAAGTGCTGTGCCTCCAGCCCTTTGAAACCAGCTCTTTGTTCTGCCCTGGCTGGCTGTGGTGGCAGGTGAAAGGGGGACTTAATACAGTGTAATGCGAATTCCTCGCTGCTTTGCATCCTTATCAAAGCCAGCAAGAAGACTGCCTCCACAGTCTGTCATCCAAGAGGAAGTCTCTCCATTGAGAGCGTCGTGCTTTGACCTGCATTGTGAAAAGGTAAATTAAGTTCCTATAAAGAACCATCTTGATAAGGTGGCTCAAAGAAGCCATGTGTGCGCTTTGTAAACTGTGCTGATTAGCTTTCCTTTTAAAGTAGAGGGGAGTCTCCGGAGTTGGTCTTGTCTAACATAGGTGGTTATTCAATACACTGGAAAGTGATTGTCCTGTAATTAAAGTAATTTCAGGGTGTATGGTTACTGACCTCTGCATGGACACTTGAGGATGGAACTGCCTGCCTGCAGGCTGGCTGAATAATTGGAGCTGCCTTTCCATGCCGGAGAATGCAAATCCATCTGCGGTCACAGGCAGCATGAATTCACACTGTTCCACCACATTATGTCTGCATCAGGCGAACTTTCCTAACTGGATCCTGCCAAGGAGGGCTGTTTCTGCGTTGTCACCTATCCATTTTTCTTCAGCTAGCTCCAGAGGTTGGCTAAGTAGCAACATATTGCTTTAATAAAGGCAATGAGAGCTGCTGGTGGTGAGAGTGTAGCAGCTCCAGTATTGTTCACCAAGCAGATAGAGATTGCTGTAACTCCTGTGGATACAGTTGAACTGATTTTTAAAGATCCACCATGGGCACTGCACAGAGCATGGCTACAGCAGCAGGGATTGGGAAGCCTTCCTGGGAGAGGGGAGAAAAAGCCATGCAGCTGTGGCCACCAGGAAATCCCTGGGCTAGGTAGTCCAAAGCTAAGCCCAGTATGTCTGTTGTCAAAAGGTGCCTTTTGTTTCCTTGAGGGCATCACAGTTCCTTGATGACATTTTGAGTTGGATTCTGGCCTCTCTTTAGTCTTCAGACCTGCTGAACATTTGTGGGAATTGGGAGTTTTCTCCTAAAAAAAGTCAGGACTTCACAATGGGGCTATCTGATGTCAACAGCCATATTTGCTCTGGTTTGGAGACTTCTGCCTCACCTCACTCTTGTGATTTATTAAATTGCTTGGATGTAAACACTCAGGGCAGTGGCCTCTTGTGGGTAGGGGAAAGCCCAGAGAGCAAAAATACATTCTTGGGGTGCAGAAGGAGTAGCAGTGGGTCGGTAACCTGGTGGCCTGGGCTCAGCAGAGGCACTTGCCTGAGCACAAAGCATCCTCTTCATGGGAAATGTGCCCCTACAGACATTTTCAAAGCACAGCCTGGCTTTCTGTGTCATGTGCTAGAGGTAACCTCTTCCCACCTATCTGTCACCTCTCAAAGGTTACCATTTGGTATTCTGCCTTGGGCACTCATTTTCACTGCTTTATTCTTCATCTCTTTCTGTTTTCTGCTTTAGAAACAGGTTTTCCATTGGAGCTTCAAGGCACTGCTGAACTTTGCTGTAACAATTTCCCGCTTTTCCTCCCACCCTTTTTTTACTTATGATCTCTTGCCTTTAACCTAACGAGCATTAACTAGGCATCTTAATATAATTGTGCCTGTTTCTGTAAACAATTTTGAACAAAAGGGAATGATATCCAGTGTTGCAGTTTTATAAGAACATGGATTTCTAAATATTTACTAAATTAGTAAACTAGCCAGAAAAGAAAAAAGTTCCCAAGAGAGACAGGCTGGCAGTGATATCAGCTAATGCGAAGTGTTTTGCTGGAAGCAGATGGACTCACTTGTCCTTGGGGGATAATTGGTATCTGCAAGAGGGTCTGACAAATGCAATGCTGACATCAGAGGTACCCCAGTTTATATTGCTTAACTGCCAAAAACACCAACTCAGGGACAGAGCTGGGATCATGCTCTGGCAGAAACGCCTGGTAAGGCTTGTTGCTGAGTCGCTGCAGAGCACTCTACAAATGCTAACCGAAGTTAGTTTGTGCCTCCAAAAGGCATTTCTTGATTCACCCTACTTTGCAGAGGGTAGGCTGTCAGCTTCTTGGCGTTGTTGAGCCAGAAGGCAAAGGAAAGTACTGGGTAGCACGGGAGGTCTCCCAGTCTTGGCTGAGAGTGCCCTGCAGTAACCATCAGATCAAGGTTTCTTTTTTCTGAAATCCTTTTGTTTTCCTAACTTATTACCTTACACACATGAGATTTTGTGTAAAATTGAGAAGAGACTGAGCTCGCAATAACTGAAATCAAGGTAGCAAAAGAAAAGCCCAGGAGAAGTGAAAAATAATAGTGGTAAATGAAGACTCGAACAAAAGTCAGTTTTATAGAGGTCCAAAGGGAGACACAATTACACAATTTGACCAAGGTGGTGTGATCAATCAACAGCACGGATTGAAACTCCAGTGAAAAGCTAATGCTACTCTTACATGGCCTACCCACTCCCTCCCTTCCCCATGATTCCTCAAAGGGAAAGTCCAGCCTGCCCTCATCCCAGCACAGCATTGCACAGTGGAAGTCAAGGCTGGGGGCTACGGCTTATGGTAGGACTCAGCTGCTCCTGGATATTTCTTGGTTTCCGTTGTACTGTTGGATTGCAGCAGGGGAGGAAGGAGCTCCCTCATTTCTTCTGACTGATTCAGTGAAGTCTTGATCTTGGACCTTACTTGAGGAAGAAAAATATTAGTGGGAATTTTTGGACCCTGAAGTGAACTCTGTGTCTGCCCACTCCTGGTTGTGGGTGATGCTGTCTCTTTCATATTAACAATATTACATGGCATTGTGATGTACTGGTGAAAAACCTGACTATGATCTATCACTTAGAGAGCATCCAACATTAGCGGTTATTGTGCCCCCATTACCTCTATTTTGTTGCAGTTATTGCTGTAAGGGGGAAAAAAAATCCAGGAGCAAAATCCTGCATTGCAAAGGTCCCGAGAGCTGAAGGAATAACAGTCAAGTTTTCTGAACTCTGTGGCCATCTGGGGGAAAAGTGGTTCCTGTCAGGATCTTGTGGTAGACTGAACTCTGAAATTTTGTGGAGAGACTCTGCCTTGGATCCAAGGATTCATCCTGTATCCTAACTCCTGCCCCTCTCTGGTGCTAGGCTGCCTGGGGGTTATGAGACAGGTTCCTTGATTTCATGAGTAAGGCTTGATGGCTTTCTAAAGTACTTGAACAGTGACCTTGTTGAAGTGGGTTTTTTAATAGCCAAACTGGAGGGACATGTTCGCAGCATAGTCATAGGCAACACAACCCAATCAAGGTCTTCAATGACCATCTGTACAGAGAGGGCATATTTAATTTCCATGCTCACCACCTTTTTCCACCTCATTAAGTGTTTGTGGTTTTGACCACAGACATGCTTTGGCCACAGTTATGCTTGGAAAATAGAGGAAAATATGGATATGTGGTTCACCTGGATTAATACAGTCCCTTGAAAGATTACCACTGAAAAGGCATCCACAGTGATGGTGGCTGCCTTCTCAGTGCAGACTAGGCTAGTCAGTCCTCACCTGGCACCAGCACATCCCAGATCCACAGAGACAACCCCTGAGTCTCTGTTTCTGAGACTCATTTTGCTTCTGAAGAGTTATTCCTATGTCAGTGAAGTTAATCTTGAAATTATGCACCTAAACACTCTTGGCTTGATTACTTTTCCATGAGTCGAGCTTAATCAATGGCCTAAAATGAGCTGTACCTGAGGTATTATCTCCCTTCCTAATCAACACTAATCAGCACTGCAACATCCTGACAGACAGACTTTCCTGCTGGGGACAGCCCCTGCCCTCGCACAGGCTGCATCGCAGCAATTTTCTTCAGAGAGAAAATGCGAGGCTGCCAGCAGAACGCAGTTTTATAGCAGAGCTGCCAAAAGACAGGGTGCTATGGGGAGGAAAATGAAATATTGCTTGCCTCTGCCTTTGCACAGCTGCTGTTTTCTAGGATGCGTTGACTTAGGAAAGTCTTTCTTTGTGTAGCCCTCTTTCAGATGTTGCTTAAGTGCAAATATGGGCTGTTAGTTCAAATTTAGTAACAATCAGGACTGATGGAAAATCTCATACTCGGATGCGACAAAGAAATTCAATTACATACATACACTTGATTTCTATGCTAATAAGACTTACAGTAGTGCTAAAGAAACTCATTCTTGACTACAGTGGCAGCTGGGTTTTGTCACTGAATACTGTGTTGGCAGCATACTAATGACTCATTTCTGACTGCCGACAGCTTCTCGAGTGACTTTGTACAGTGATATACAGCCTGGTGCCAAGCCTGTGGGAGTCAATGAGCCAGACCTGAGATCCGTTTGAAGTCGGTGGGAATTATGCTGGGGAGTGCAAGAGGACCAGGCTTCGGGCTAACAAGCACTGCAATCAGCTTCAGCAAGGCTGGGGTCTGGCTGATAACCCCAATTTGCCTTCTCACCTGAGAAACATGTGATGCAAATACACAGCATTTGTGTTTGCAGCTGGGTTTAAAATGGTGCGCTTTTTTGTTTTGCTTTGGTTTTTGTTTTTGTGAAGGCAGGAAAGGGGAAATTGAAGGAGGTTATTGTATTATTTAAATTACAAGCAGTTAAATACAGCTGTTCTCAGAAAACCTCTTTTTCTCCCAAGAAGACATGACGATGGTGACATGGGTGGCCATGGACTCCTCCCCATTCTGGCTTTGCCATTTCATCCAGTGTACAAGGGCTGTCCAAGTGTGGTAAGGTGGAGATGAGATGGTAATAGTCCCTTAAATATTACCTTGTTTGTGTTCACAAACAGTCAATATACATGGAGGGGTTGAGAGTTAGACATGTCAGCAACTGTTCCTTGGTTGGATTTTCCCTCCTGGCCCCTTCCCAGGGCAGAAGTCTGGCAATGTCTCCATCCTCTCATTACTCACAGTTCATAACTGCATCTTCTTGTTCTCTAAAGGACAAAATAGAGCCCTGATATGAGGAGATGCAACTCCATGGAAGCCAGCTTGCACCTCAAAGGGACCTGGCACGAGATTGGAGCAAGGTGTTCCAGACAAGCTCTTTATTTAAAGGGTAATTAGTACACCATCCTAACTCTGTGTCCAGCTGCCTTGGTGGTACAAAGCAGCAATAACAACAAAATTAGGCCAGCACCACCTGCAATTCTGAGAGTAGGGTGTAGTTCAAAGGAGAGATGTCTTCGTATATTCCTTTCCTTGGTATATGACTTTATGCATCTCTTTTAAGGGGAAGAAAAATCCAGACGTAAATGCCTGTGAGGTAGTGGACACCTTGAGTTCTCTTGCACTTCCAAAAGGGATTAGATTTTGAGTCTCAGAAGTCTAGAGTTTGGTAATAATGGGATTTCTGGTACCAGTGGTGGGTTTTTTTGTACCATAACATGGATATTCATTCTCTTTCGTGAGGACTCCAGTAAAAGCTCAGAGTGATATTTATTTCCTACAGGTATATATATATATACTGAGAAGTAATTTATTCAAGACCTGGGCTCAGTAATTTATCTTTTTTTACGGTACATTGGAGGCTTACTGGTAGTTATTGCATCTGATTCTCACCTGCTGTAAATACAGCAGCCTGGTGACTCCTAGAGCTGAACTGGTGCAAACTAGTGGGCATCCTGGCCCACTGAAGTCTGTTCCTGAGAGATGCACTGTCTCTTCAGCACAATTTGTGTTGCATTACTTAGCTAACCGTACTGGGGCTGCATCTCACCTGTACCTTGCATCGCTGAGGTAAACAATGAGTTAATATAGAAGATAAATCCATGGCGGCACTCAGTATTTGCAAGGTGCCTACGAAATAACTCGCACCTCTGGAAGATTCTCCGTGGCAGAGCATCCCCCACTATTTTGGTTGGCTAATGTATCCCCCTGCACGCCGTTGGAAAACAGACGCCTGGCTCCCAGGGGCTGCAGGTAGGGTTGTGAATGTGCCCTGGTCTCCGGTGGGATCTGAGAACATCCTCACTCCACGCAGAAGCGAAGACCTCCAATGTAGAGTGATTTCATAGGGACCATTCGTCACACATCAAAGCTGTGCCGGGGAGAACCGGCTGCCATCTGCTTCCGCCAGGGCTGGGGCATCAGCTGCCCAGGAGGCAGCGTTGGCGTTCGTATTCAAGGCAAACACAGGCTTTTGTTTCCAAAAGCAAATAACCTTATCTTGGGGAAACTCTGTTTCGCACAGTTATTTGAACCAAACAGGAAGTCTGTGGGTTTTTTGACTTTGGTATTAAAATGAGCATTTAGGCTGTGTTTTCTGGGGCTTGATGCATTAGTGAAATCTAGAAGCTTACTAATTTTTTAAAAAGAAATTTTCCACAAGATTCACACAGTTCCAGTTATATTTACATACTTGTAACTGTGTGTACTTACATTGTGCTCTCTGTATATATACATATGTAATTATATTGGGTTTTATATATATATATACACACACACTTCTCCTTATTCATACTAACAGACAGACATGCAGTATTTATTCCCTTACATTAAAGCTAGTCACATAGGAAATCTGCAGGCGCAGAACATCTCTGCAGGTTCATAACTCACACTGATAAAGGAATCAAAGGGGAAGGCAGAAGGCAAAAGGAAGAAAAAAACAACCCAGAAATTTCTTCACGGAATTTGTTGCCTTCAACGAAAGGTGCCAGAGCTGTGAGGGTGACTCAGAGGTGAGCTGCAAGAAGACAAGGCTTTGGCTCGCAGTGGATAACCAAGCTGAGACAGGTGGGAGCAGGCTAGAAATGTCCGGAGGCAAGATCAGTACAGTGCTATGGCAGGAATTGTCTGTCCTGCAGCAATTAAGAGCAGCTGAGGTGCCTCTTTGGAGAGCTCTGGGGAAGCAGAAAACAAATCTCACATGTTGAAAAGGGGGAATTTCTGAGGAATGGTTTTCCTCCTACTAACCCCTGCAGAAAGGCTGCTTTGCACCTTCCCCAGTTTGGGTTGTAGGCTAAAAAATAGTGCTGAAGCCACAGAAGACAGGATTAGTTATGACAGAGGTGTCAATGGTTTGTGTAGCTTGAAGACTGCAGCGCAGAGCTTCAAGGAGTAAAAACAAATGCAGAAAATAATGCCAGAAAGTTTATGTGTTTTTTTTAATTCCTGGCAAGTTTCCAGTTGATCCTTCTGTATTTTGGCCTCCTGTATTAGCTTTTAAAGCTAATTTTCCATTAACCTGAGTCAAAATTGTTGCAGGATAACTACAGGCTCAGCAGGTCAGTGCTGCTGGTCCATATTTGTGGTATTGTACCTTAACAAATTACAAAAAAGCCTTCTTTTCTGATGTTTCTCTGTGGAAAGCTTTGGGAGTGGCTACAATCCAGCAGCAATTGCTTTTCCTTCTCCAACACATCTGGAGATCAGTCATGCCTTCCAAGCACCTGTATTCCACAAAAACAGCAGTAAAATCACAGCTTCTGAATCTGAACATTAGTATTTTAGGACAGGGTCGGTGAGGCATTTGCTCAATGCTTCTGTTCGGAACCTCTGTTGCAGACTGCTGATGGCTGTGCCAGATATACCCACCAGACACGAAACTTCTCATGTTGAGTGTCTGTCTGAAGCTGATTTTTCGTTTTTATGTAGCTGCCGATGTAGTTCCACTGATTTCAAGAATAGAGCCAGAGAGGAATATATTATTTTTCCTGTTAAAACACCCTCGCAGAATTGTATACTTGTGCTGGTAAGGCATACAAGGATGCACCATTGGTCTCACCAGCATATCCAGGGAGCTACACTGGCATATGGCACTTCAGGATCCTCCTACTGCTGGTAATAACTGGAGGAACCCAGATACATGCCAACACAAAGCATCTTGCCCTGATTCTGTGTACGAGTGAGAAGATATCAAACACACGGCTGCCAGCTGAGTCAAGAGCTCAAATGAAGGGGCCTCTGCCATTTGAGCTCTTGACTCTCCCCTGGAAGGTGTCCCTGGAACCATGCATAGCACAATTTTTGTCCTGGAGAGGGCTGAATTAATGTTTTTTGACCCCAGAAAGTGACAAATGTTTGAATTTTAAGTGAGCCAGGTTTGCAAAGCCTGGGTAGTCTTGCAGCAGCCCCCTGGGACACTCTGATAGAGCCTTTAATTACATGGTCAAGCAGTGTTTCCCCCTCCACCCCCCCCACCTTCTCCCTTCCCTGAACTCCTGTGTCTTTCAGGGTTCAGGATGACTGGTGCTTTTCTAATGAACAGCTGTTCAATATTTGATTTTCTTCTCCTTTCGCAGTGTGTGGTTCTAGGAGCGTTATTCAAGCCCTGCTATGAATGCAGAATTATTCATTTCTTTGTAGGCTTTTCTTTTCACAGTGCTCCTTTGCTTAATACCTCCGTGCTTCACAAATGTCATTTTGTGAGACTCAGGTGAAGGGGAGAGAAGAGAAACAAAGAGTAAGGCAAAAAAAAAAAAAAAAAAGCCATTCCACTAACACGAGGGGACCTACGTGTGTTTTGCAAAGTAAATACACAAATAAATCTAAACATTTAGATGTTTACCTAATTGTAAGTCTGCAGAGACTGCATAATCAGTGCGCATGTGCTGGCAGCAGGAGGGCTGCATGTGACTACCGTGTTGATGGGTTGATATTGATGGTGCTGTGCAGCCCCTGCGCTTCCCCTTGGATGGGGTGCCTGCTGCTCGGTGAGGTGATGATAGGTGGTTTCCAACACCCTTTCCCTGCTGTCTTCCCGCTCATGATCTTGGCACTTTTTAGCCAATTCCAGTTCTTCACGAGAGTGAGAGGAAGGAAGTGACATCCATAATACCCTCAGTAATTTATGGCGGTTCTTGCAGTGCATGCTAATAAAGTCAATGATATTTGAAGTTGTGTGCTGGGAACACTTGGATTAGGCTGTTCAAAACAGGCTGTTTAACCTAAACTACTCATTGTCATCAAGCTTTAAAATTTACAAGTTCTCTCAGTTCGCTAAACTGAATTGGAAGTGTTTTAATTTTATTTTGGCTGAGGTCCAAGAACTATTTGAAAAGTGGAGTTGCAGAGAGCAATACTGACTGACTCCAGGTGACTGCTGTGCCGATTAAGCCCCTGAAGGTAGATCAGGTCACCATCAGGAGCTGGCAGTCACTTGATATGATTATGATTTAGGTCTGATTTTCAGAGTTTCTTCAAACAAAGCAAACACATGCCAATTCAAGCGACTTTGCGGTATGAGGGTGCAAACACTCAGAGGTCTTCATGCTTTCACTCATTTGGTCTTCACAGATAAGGTTTGTTCTGCGAAATTCCACGTCCCTGAAACCAGGGGGAAAGTCTAGAGCAAGAAACACATATCCTGGGTGGAGAAAGATCAGGAAAGGGAACCAACTGGCCACACAGAAGTCTATGAGACCTGACATATACAGAGATAAGTGCTGAGAGAGCTGCCAATGTCATGCTTGCGAGGCCACTCTCAATCACAGCAATTGGTGGAGGTTACTGAGGACTGGAAGAAAATAAATGTCCTGCCTTCTTCTAGAAGGGTAAGGAAGAAGATGCAGGAAATTACAGACCAGTCATCCTCCCCTTGATCCCTGGGAAGGCCATGGAGCAAATACTTTTGGGAATCATTTCCAAATGTATGGAGGACAAGAAGGTGACTGGGAATAGTGAGCATGGATTTATGAAGGGAAGATCTTGCCTGACCATCTCAGTAGCCTTCTACAGTGGATTGACTGGCTTAGTGAATGAGCGGAGAGCAGCATGTTGTTTATCTTGACTTCAGCAAGGCTTAGAGCACTGTCTCCCAGAATATCCTCACAGTCAAGCTGAAGAAGTACAGGCTACATAAAAGAAAAATGATGAGGGGATGGGACTAGATAGTACCCAGAGGCCAGCCAGTTCCAGCCTCAAATTTTCCATGGTTCTGAAGCAGGTGCAGGCTTTGGTTGCCCAACTTAGTACAAGTGATTATATTTGCTTTTCTGCAGGCACATTTTAAAATTTAAAATACCTTTCTAAGTGCATCCAGGGTAGTTGCCTCAGGTGCCACTAAATTTTGCTCTGACAAGAGACTTGCCCTTGATGGGATTGGTGATAAAGTGAATGATCAGGGTGGATAACACTATCAGTTATTGGCAGAGCACTCTTCTCCCATATCCAAGTACCTAGCAGCTGCATTTCAGGCTGCAGCACCCCAGGCTGTTATCCCCTCTCAAAAGCCACGGTGGTGTCTGCATAAAAGCACCCTCCAGCCAGGCCCTGTGGGGACAGGTACAGCACAAACCTGCTCATAGCCCTGTGCTTCTCAGTGAATGCTGACTGATAGGTTGCACGCAGGCTGGAAACTGGGTCAACCTTGACGCCTCTTCTTGTGCCATGAAGCATTCTAGGGGAGTTCAAGAGAGACGGAGGTGTTTCCCTGGTTTAGGGGAGGCTGAGGGGCTTCCTGATTCTGACAGGGGGAGAAAACTGCCAGCCTGCATGGACTACAACAGCTGGGAAGATGCTCTCTCAAGGGATCTTTCCCCGGGACTGAATTTTGCTCACGATCCGTAAAGCATAGACAAGCAAGGTGAGATCAGAAAATTGCTGAAGAGGAATGGGAAGCCCAGCTGGAGCTGAGGTGAAGGTCTGACCGGATATCTGCACCCAGGCAGAGAGCTGTTGGCTTTTCTCCCCAGCTGTGATAGAAAGAGAGATGTGAGCAGGAGCTTCACGGGATGATGGTTACTATGGCTACCCCCACACCATCCATCCAGACACCCATCTGCTTGGCTCATAAGCCTGGAAAAGATACACTGCTGCTTTTGAAAGCTGATGGTAATCTATCCTCTCCGGCTGGACTGGGCTTATATCCTCCTCTGAGATCAATTTTGCCCAGCATTTTTTAAGCTACGAAAACCGTTCTAACAGCAAAGCCACGTTGACAAAGAGGGTGTTGTTTCCTTTCAATAGTTGTATTATTGTTACCGAAGGAGGGGTACAATGATAATGGAGAGGTACCACTAGGTCCCCAGCACACTGAAACACCCACCCTCTTTAGTGGGGATTTAACCCTTCAGATTTATTCGGAGGATTGTGTAGTCCTGCCAGCATGCTGTGGGGCTGGTTTGACAGATTCACAGAGAGCGGGGAATGGATGTTGGAAATGCAGAATCCACTGTCTGTAACTGTTTGTTCATGAGCCTTTTGGATGGCCACATATAGAACCTGTGGGATAAGCATATAGATATTGTGGAATAGACTGACTTTCTTCCTTCATTAAGTACTTGCTGCTCTCCATAGTTATTTTTGCTGGCAAGCGGGATGGATGGGAAAGAGTGCCGTATGTTGTGAAAGACAGTATCAAGTACTGATCTTGCAGGAGATGTTTCATAAGAGCTGAGCGAAGAAAGCTTTTTTGAAAATTGTCTGCTTTAATTTAAAAAAGAAAAAGAAAAGTGTCCTTGCTGGAGAGATGATCAGATAGAGTTGGCATATTCTTCCACTCCACTGATCCCCTGTGTGAAGACAGTCTCTCATTTAGTGACTGGTCTGGGATGAAGAAGATTCTGCCAAATGTTAATTATCTTGCTCCTGAACAGTTTCTTAGTCCTCATCATTTCATACTACTGTGATTGTCTCATTAACTGTTTTATGTGGCTAGTCCTCTTCGGAAAAATTCTGCAAAAGCAGGATTCCTGATGGACACGCAGTTAGCATCTGTGTACTATAGGGGGACTATATTGTGCAATACAGGTAAATATGAAAAGCACAAATACATACATAGTGCAGGCTTATCATCTGCATACGGTATATATCCTTTTGAGTTGTGAACCTTAAATGTAGAGCGCAGTTTTGTTTAGGGAGCATCGCTGGTGCTAGACACAGCAGTGGCCTCCTCCTCTCATTGTCACTGCCTTGGAATGGCTGGGGGCTCTGGGAGGCTGAAGTCAGGTCCTCTGTTTCCTCTGTCAGCAGTGTCACATGGAAGAAATAATAATTTCACAAGTCAGTAATTTGTCTTATCATCCTCCTTCCTGCCAGCCTTATCTAAGCCCTCTGTCTTCCAGGAAACTGGAGTCTGTTACAGTAGCAAGGCAGGCTCTCCAACCCTAACTGATAAAGGTGTAGACTGTGGGAATTACAAATGATTTTAGCTAGAAAGGCATTGTTTCCAAGGCAAGTAGGATGTAATGTGGTGACAGCAAACAATGATCCACATCGTGGGCGTAGAAGTGTGCATATGTATGTGCGTATTTAAGTATACATGTTCATTTCTTCTGGTCAACATAAATCCATTACAAAACAACAAAAAAAGCAGTTCCCCTGCCTGATCTTTGGTGCAGCAGATGCTGGGCTTCAGGCAATGTTGCATTTCTAGGGGAGGGTGGATTTGAGTTCCTAATCTTGCAGCCTTAGTTTGATTGTTTGGGAATACTGAAGGGCAAGATGAATGTTGTGTTCTTCCTACAGTGCGTTCTCCATATTCTGACTTGTCTGTTGGCTTGTTCAGTATATATAAAGGGGCTAGAATACGTTAACAGTATTTTCAGATGTCTGATTTTTGACTTTGAAAATTGTTGGTTTCAGCTTCTCTGCCAGATGGCTGAGGAAAGAGCTGTCTGTTCTTTGTTCTAAATGCTTGTGTGAGATTCTGAGGAAGCGGAGTCCAATTAGCATAAAAAGCCATTGTGGTCTTCCAAAATCTGGGAATGGGAAGTCAGTGAAACAGAATGAGCAATCACCTGCCTAAAATAAAAATAACACAGCTGTAAATCTGAACAGCTCAGTGAATGGTACCTAGCTGCGTCCACAAGCTGGGAAGTGATTTGCCATCATGGGTGACAGAAATGGAGCACCATTCTGACTCTGCTGTAATACACCTCAACTCCATTATCTATATGGGAATGATTATAACGTGCTTTCAGGAAACCCACCATCTACAGCATGTATCCAACTTCTACCCTAGAAAATGTTGGGAAAAATCAACAAGAAAAGGCAGCCTGAACTGCAGATCCAAACCCACCTGAATCTTAATCTAATTTACTCAGGATATAAGTGGATGCTTTTGATCTGAAAATGTGATGCCCTTGACCAAAGTTTGTTCTACTCTTTATGAACTCCCACAAAATTTATTTGTGATAACCAGGAGTGCATTTACTGGAGGGAGGATGGGGGGCTGCACCCCATACTCCCTGTATACTGCATGCAATCTGGCCTTGTGTGGGGAGATATGGTCTGTGTAAAGGGCTGCTGCAGGAGGACTTCACATTTTGTCCTTTCTGCTCCCCAAGACACCCAAACGAGGATCTTCATCACTACTCTGCCTCCTAAAGGCAGGCCATGGCTGCAGGGGATGAACATTTGGAGAGATCCAGCACTGGACAGGAGGTGCCTCCAAGGAGAGTGTTGGTGCTGTGGTGTAGATGTGGAGATGTAACCCCTTTGTACTAAGGAGTAGGTATAAAGGCTGTTGTCTCTTTACAGCTCTCAGAACAGCCTGTGTCCAGGCTTACAGCTACATCCAGCTCTGCAGTAGCATCTGGGTTATTAGAGGTGAGCGAAACATGTGTGCAGTATCCCCCAACCCTCCTCTTACTGTTCTAGCACAGAGAATGCAAAATATGTTCCTCTCTACCTATTTCAGATTTGCTTCCAACACCACCAGTGCCATTTTGTCGCTAAACATGATGGCTCTTGCTAGTCTTCCTCTGAACCGTCAGACTCATGTATATACCAGAGCTCAAAGCTTCACCACAAACATTTTAATAGAGACAGTGTTCTAGGGATATCCCATGAGGAATATATTTCTGTTGACATTTAGCATATCTCACAAGCTTTC